>JAQBSW010003951.1:0-75398 GCA_029291075.1 Eudiplozoon nipponicum | reverse complement strand
CTTTGTGAGTTTTTGGTTTGCCGTACAATCTTGCGGTGTTTGTTCCGACTGGTTTTGCTTTTTGGATGTCTTCTGTGAGTTTTGATCTAATCTCGGAGTCAGCCATCGATGTTAGAACATGTTTTTCCATCTTTTTCAAAACATAAAACAACAAGCACCTGACCTTAATATTCAAAATTTTCATCAACATGATATTCTTATCGACTGGCCAAGAATAACAAAACTCAACAACAATCTACTAGTATCCAGCCAAGAACAAACAGGCCCTCGACTAGAATCAACAAACGTACAATCGGATTGGCAACAAACTGAAGTGGAAATAACAGAGGCGCATACGATGACAGTAGTCTCCAAACAATGTGAGCGTTTAACATTGCAATCAACACTGGCATTGTTACCACTTGAAAACTTTGCGCAATGAGGTGAAACGATCAACAATACTGGGAAAAATAGCACTTGTATATGTAACAGTGAACAATGCGCGCAAATGGTTAATTCTCAAGCTTTCAAAACAATAATGACAAGATCCCAGACATCACTTCGAAATACTGCGAGAATGACCTTTACATGCAAACACGCATACACACAAACACAAACGCATACACACTCACCAACCAGTCAAAACAAGAAACAGCAGTAAAAACGAGTCAGATTTGTTACCACTAGCATAATCAATTGAAAACCCAAAATGTATAAATATGTATGATTGTATAAGAGATGATTAGTATTCACGAAATAAATGACCTTTATCCACTTCGTTATTTGTGTTTTCCTAATTATAAGAATACTGTGTTAAACTAAAAAGGAATGGACATTATATATATATATATATATATATATATTGTGTAGATGTGTATATGTATAGATATTTATATATTAATATAACATGTGAGTATAAATAAATATTTATAGGTAAAGTAAATATAGTATACATTCAGGGTGAGTGCTTGACACTTAAAGTTCAAAGAACCCATTGATTTGTTTATATATATATACATATATATATACATATATATATATATATATATATTATATATATATAGACCTATATATACGTGGATATAAAAATAGATATTATTAAATATAAACAATGCGTTTTGGCTGGTATAATTTTCCGTTGAGGGACTCACACTTTTGCTTGTATGATAATCATATTATATATGGTGCATACACGTATATATGATGGATATATAGATATTTATAAAAGATGTGGGACGAACCCACATGGTTGCTTATATATTTATCTATATATGCTTAAGATATAGCGTGTAGACGAATACATAAATGAATATTCATATGTAAGACGTGAGTATAAATAAATATAACTAAGTAAATAATAAAATTTAAATAAAACAAAATTATATATATATATAAACATAGATATGTATATGGTTTGGACACATACATTTAATGATAAAAATAAATTTCTGCAGGATATGAGTATAAATGTGTTTTTGGTGGAGATATGATTCGTTTGTGTAGGCTCTGTATTCGATCTTGTCCAAACGATAGAATAATATTATATTCTTTCAACAATTTTATAACATGTCTCTCTATTACCTAATGGAAACAGGATAATATTAGGTAAACAGGGTAATTTTTATCCTTCTACGCCTCCAGAACATCAATTCAAAATAGATACACCATCGTTATGCGTGTATGTCAATCCATAGTGTTTGCTTGTAGTTATTCAATAACTGTCACCTTAGTAGAGTACACATACGTATATATAGGTTGTTGTGTGCGAGGGGTGGGGTTGACATAGATATGTTTGTGTAAACATTTGAGTATAAGAGATTAAGTATGAAGATCGGATATTAGGACAGACAATGAAAAATACTTTAGGAATTAAAATAAATGTAAATAGATTGTCTTGAATGAGGATACCACATTTGCCACAAGTTGTTTTTTTCCTGTGCGTATGATGTCAACCATGAATATGGGACTGGAAATGATGTCCCATCAATCAAGGCTAATAATCGGTGCACTCGGAAATGTAAAGGATTCAAGATTTTATCGACCTTCGAGTGCTATTAATTGTCCAGCAGAATTGAAAAGGCGGCATATTGAACCACAAGACGGACAGCACTGAGCAATTTAACTCAACGTATATGCAAGATGAGTAAGGAAGAAAACATAAAAGTATATTTAAATATGAATATTACCAAATGTAGCTAGTCACTCTGTAGATTAATGACAAAAATGCTGAGAGCATCATTTAAGTTCAGGTCAAGGATTAGTCAAATGCAGTAAACGGCAGAAGTAAAATCATTGTGCCAAATATGATACTGAGTAACATCTAGAAATAGAATAAGACTCTCCTACAAAAGAATGGCCACGAACGTTTCAAACAAGTATAAAGGAATTATAAGATATATAGCCTAATACTTGAAATGAATCAAAATATAGCTATTCATGAAAAATACATAAAAGTATTGCTATAGTCGGAAGAAAAAACAACGTAATTGAATGGATGACAGAAAATTTTGCTTTGAATATTTTGTCTATGAAACAAAAAAAATTTATTTATCAAAACTACACGGAAGTATTGACGTCTCGTTGACTAACATTTGGTTATCAATTGAAGCAGTAGATTCCTTTATTTATTGGTGTCATATTTATCGGTAATGGTATAAATGGTAAAATCGGTACAGATATGAATGAACGCGCTATTTGTATGTATGCATTGGCTTTATTTATTCGTAGGCATTCGAATACTATATTATTTTGACGATCATTTTGAAATACAACTAAACAACCATTGATTGCACGCGTGGTGGTACCAATTCGTTAAATCAAGTTCGCGAGATTGAAGCAAGCACCAATCCCATAGTATATAATCAGTTGTTGAAAAACACAGCAAGATTACTGTCATTTATAGGTTTGATGTTCATAACATGTCATATTGGCTTCCATCTATCTAAGCAGTTGTAGTGCGAGAAACAATAGAATGTCGTCTTTTTGATTATCTATTTCGAATCAAATACCTGGAAAAGTTTCGTGCGCTTTATAAATAATAGTTGTTAGTTTACCAGCTTTTAAAGAGTAGAACAACGTGTCTTCCTTGTTTCTACTAAATAGAAACCATTATTTTAATTATAAGTACTAGGGAACTTGGTTGCGGGTAATACATGTGTAAATTAGTTAGGATTGGTCGCACAATCTCTCATGACACAAACATTAAATTTACGCATATATTCATCATTAAAAGGTAATTTATATATATATATATTATATATATATATATATATATATATATATTTATATGCTTATCTGATTTATTTGATTTCGGTCATATTCTTTGCTTAGAATAATCTGCAGAACGCCACTGTCTGAAATAATTGAATTCAGCTATGCTGATCGCATTTGTTTCGTTAGCAATGTTAATGTTCTTCCGTCCAATTGTCAAGTAATACAAACCTTTAACTTAGTACATTTTATGGTTGGATTTATGATTGGTCATTGAAATTATTTGACGCATTGGTAAGATTCAAAGATTTACCTGAGCCTTGTGTGCTTTTAACGTTTCCACATTTTACAACTTGTTTTCTTCCTGACTTGCTTCCAGGAGTTCTGACTTTCCTCTGGAATCCTCTATCGATATTTTAAAGTATTTTATCGGCAATTTAAAACTTAAATTGTAATTTTTAATGCGTACTGTTTCGCATGGTGTCTCGTGTAAAATTGAATTATTCTTCTATTGACTGAATTATAAGTTTCCATTTGTGGAACATTCTTTTAAAACTGTAATCATGTGTGGTGAGTCTAATGATGCTTCCAGCATGTACAGCTTGACGTTCAACTATGTATATCTTTGAGAATTGGATTCACCTTTAAATCAAATTTTTTATTGTTTTAGCGCTTATTATCTCTACGCTGCAAATTTAGTCGTTAAATGATTCCGTTTTCTTAAATTCTTAAAGAAGTTGTGACTAAGCCCTACAAAGCTCTAATGCTTCAACTACACATAAACTTTTCAGACCACATAGATATGCACAAAGTGACACTGTTTCCCATTTATTTCTTTAAAAAAATTACACACATACAGTAAAAGAAAACGGCAAGTGGAACTTGCCAGAGCATATAGGCAAGTCACTTGTGAGATCTTTCATTTGCTTATTTCGCGTAAAATTCCTTAAAACGACTAAATCCAGTGTTAACTCTTTTAGAGCTTATCTGTATTTAGTCTACATTTCGCTTTTGACTGGTTGTTTTTGACTCCACAAATTCCTTTTCTTTGCAATGTTGTCATCCACAACGATTAAAGTAGCCTCATCATACAGCAATTTGGCACAGTATTCAGTGTCCAGACTCCAAAGCAAATTTTTCTGGGTCGAGCATTGCCAACAGCAAAGTTTCTGGAAATTACTCGACCTGTACCCAATAGGGTCAAAATCGGTCTTCTGGATGAAATTCATGTTTTACCTTATAAAATATTTAGCATATGCTGACAAATATGGATATATTTGCATTGGTATCTATTTCAAACATCAAGCCTAATTTACATAATTGTAATAATAATAATGATAATAGTTCTTATTGTTACTATTAATATAATAATAATAATAATATGCCAATTTATCCCCAGAAATAAATAAGCAAGACTTTGAATTGAAAAAAACACTATCATTGAACAAGTGAAAAGATTTTTTTGTAAATAATTTTCTCTTCTAAAGCACATTTTATTTAAATCAAGGCAAATAGCGCAATAATTTAAATTCCACGAATAGTAAACATTATTTTAAAATCCAGCTCTCCAAATTTTGGAGAGGTTTTATCATTGTGCCTTTGTTAAGGACACCGAAGAACTTATGTTAGCTTTCATAGAAAACGTTAAATTCTATTTGATGGTGAGTACTTCCGGAAAATAATTTCGATTCTACGACGAGTTGTGTAGAACTGATTCTTCTTTGTTTATTCATGTACTGTCTCATACAATTTGGAATAAATTTTATGAGTAAACAATTCACGCTTTTTTGTAGATATAGGGTTGATAAATTGCTTTTTACTTCATAAGCTATGACACCAAATTAAAATTTTATAAAAATTAAACAAGACTTATCTATATGTAAAAGTTAAATAAAACGACGATAATTATAAAGTTCTGTCAGAGCTTAACTTCTCAGAGGGAATGACAGCGGCGACCTTAGATGGATGAAACCTAAGTCTCTGTTTCTAAGACAAAATATTCATTTAAATATTTTTTGCACACATAGTAAGAAATTAGTTCAAATATGACCAGAATGCCATACGAAAGACAGCATGAACGAAAAGTATAATCTCGTGCACGTTCGTTTCGTGTTTATTGGCGACTCATAAGTAGGTGCTGGTATCCCGCCCATTTCCCACTATATATTTTGGTTAAGTATGTGGTGAAAAAGGACGGTACAATCTCCTATACGAATTTGTAAACCTGCAGTAGTTTAGGTAACTTCATATAAAGTCTTCGACAATGCGACTTCAAAATCAACTCACTATATATGATATATATACCGAGTCTTTAAATGGTACCAGCACGATGGATATTGTATCTGCATCCGATACAAACATTATGACACCAATAATGAACTTGGTACGAACAAAATGGTTGCTGAGGCGGTACATGGACCCAACAAATGCATTTCAATCTTGGCTAAAGTTCACCAACATTGAGAATTACATCTATTTCTGAACATCCGTTGCTCCAGAAAATCCATACACTCTGGCCTCGATCGATATCAGTTATCACATTTCGCGGTAATCATGACATCATTCAATGAAATATATAACACCCAAATATATAGTTGGTAAAGGGCATAAAACCGGCTCCTACTTATTAGTCACCTGTTAGCACGAAACGACTGTACACGATATTATACTTTCCGTTCATACTGCCTTTGGCTTATCCTTCTTATCGTATTTGAAACAATTTGTTACTTGGTATAAAGCACCTAATACACTATTGCATATACATTAGTTCTCTGCCGAAAACAGTATCTAACGTCCCAATAGCTAAATTTACGAGTCAAATAAATAAATTTGCCAATCTAGTTGTTGAGATCTTCTCTGCAAAAGTTTGAGTAATAGTAAAATCCCACAAATGAACAAGTTTTCACATAAATTTATGAATGTAGACATCAAAACTCGTATTGCTGATATTACGAAAGTTAGCAAAATTAAAGCTTACCTGTAGATAGCTAGTCAAGGAGATCGGCCTGCATTAATAACTATTAGAATAATAAACCACACCAGTAATTTAAATTCTCTGAATCTTATCTAGCATCTCATTTTAAAGATAGAAACTCGGGTTTTTGGCCACTTGAACTCAATTACTTAATTTATTAAAACTATTAATTCTTTACAGTTCCCATTTCTTCCAAGAGCATGTACACTGGTCGACGATGTATGCAGCTTGAAATGGAATATTTCAAAAATTGTGCAGTATTTTATATATAAGGTAGAAGCAACGTCGGCTTATTAAGCACTCAATGGTTATATACCCCAAATTTGATTCAATTTGAGCTAATTTCCTTTTTTACTCAACACGAAACGAGCATTAAATATTCCTTAGAAATAATTCATGTTATAATGTTTAAATTACCGTCAATACAAAACAGTTTTAATTGATCTTCAATAAGCCAAAGTACCACTCAAACTCATTCAGAAGGCAAAAATCCGTCAATAAATCTCATAAGATCGAAGAATATCGATAAACAAAAAATGAAAAATTCGAAGCAGCAGGCAATTTACAAAGGAACCTCATAGCGAGTTAGGACTAACGGTTTCAAAATAAAAATGCGCTATGATTGTAATTAAACATACCAAATCTGTCATTGATAAACAGAAAATATAGAAAGACATCTACATATTTAAAAACAGTTGCCCATTTTCTTGTAAAAGATGGTATGCTGAGCCTAGATAAATATTTAGTAAACAGAAATTAATTAGGGCCCGAGCACCGATGGTGTGAGGACCCTATTGGAATTGCTTCGTTTATTATTATTATTATTCTTCTTCTCCAAAATGAATCGCATTTTTGAGGGCCTAAACATACTCGAAAAGTCATGAAACTTTGCATACGCATCAGAACTGGCGAAAATTTACATCTGATAAGGGTTTCAGAAGTGGGTGTGGCAAAATGGCTCAACAGCGCCACCTATAAATGTTCAACGGTGTGCGCCTCGAGCTACGTTTCACGTACATGTACGAAAATCGGTACACACATGTATCACACCAATACCTACAAAAAAGTCTCTGGGTACCAAATCTGAAATCCCAACAGGAAGTCGGTTATTTTTAATTTTCTCGACAAAATTTGTGTAGTTTTTGCCATTTTCAGGCGTTGTACTTTAACGAACTCCTCCTAGAGATTTATTCAGATCAACACCAAACTTGGTATGCCTAATCTAAAGGCCTTTGCGATGTTAAATTGCGAAGATCTTGAGTTTTCGTTGAAGGGCGTGTCCGTGGCGGCCTGACGAATTTCGATGATTCGCCATGAAAAAGGAAGTTGCTGTAACTCAGACATACAATGTCCAATCTGCCCCAAACTTCACATGTTTGATAAGACTCCTGACCTGAACAGATCGACATGCCCATATTCAGTTATAGTCATAGCGCCACCTATTGGCAACAGGAAGTGACATATTTTACACTGCGACGAACTACTCATAGAAATTTTATGACATCAATTTTCTTTTCAGTCACTCTATTTTAAAGGCCTGTGTGATGTTAAATTGTGAAGATCTTGAGTTTTCGTTAGCGGGCGTGTACATGGCGCCGTGACAAAGTTCGATGTCTCGCCATGGGAATAAAAGTTATTGTAACTCAGGTATAAAATGTCCGATCTTGCCCAAACTTCATATGCTTGATAAGAGTCCTGGCCTGAACACATCTGATGGCCAATAGTCCATTGGGTGTGGCAAAATGCCACGATGGCTCTACATCATGCGGGAAGATTGGCAGATATAAATAACTTTGACTATTCCACTTATATTTACAACTTCAAATGCATATTTCTTGCCATTCACTTTTTTACTAAAACCACTCGCTGGCGGTGAGCCCCGGTGCGAGGGCCCGTTCATCGCTGCTTGCAGCTTTAATTTTATTTTCTTTCTTATAATTTATTACTGTCTTGTCTTCCTTCTATTGTAATTCTCATTGATTACGGAGGATAATAAATCACATTCTCTAGCCGTATATATATATTTAATGGTAGGATTTGTATTTCATATATGTTGTAAGTATTACTTAAACACGCATAAGGCAGCTAAATCAATTCTTTAAGTAGAACGGTTTCTCCATTATTGGACACTCACCAAGTACCTGGCAGAATTACCGCAACCGGACCTTGGCTTTGTCATCCACTGTGCCACCAAAGCTGAACTGTTAATGCGATTTGTAGGAATACATTAATTTAAATATTTTAGCAGACTTTTCTTAAGGTGGAACCAATTTGGAAGCGCTTCTGACTTAAAAATGCAACTGGCCATATCCAATATGCAATGTGCAATAGATACCGTAACAACTACTAATAAACATAATTCGAAAATGGGTCATTTAAATATAGCCACTCAAATAGTGGAAAGTCATAGAATCCGTTAGAAAACCAGTGCAGGTTAATCTGTATTGCTCAATAGCTCGATTACATTGAATTTTGAACCAAAATGTAAGTTATAAAATAGAATGATGTACATTTTATAATTCAGGCATGACATTTCTTGTAAAATGTTAGTGCACACAGGACCAGAAGGAAACTATGATTTCAGTATAAACAGAAGGTGTAATCTAATGTAAGCATGCGCTTCGTGTTTACTAGCTTTGAATGATTAGAAAAATGAGCAGTTAATTATAAGCACACAAGAGATTTGATAAAGCGATTTCAGATAACTGAATGGTTCCACACTACTTGACGAAATATATGTTGGATTTTGAACGAAATGCAGATTTTTACTCAAGAGTCATTAGAAAGTTTAAAAACGCACACATGCATTGGATAACGTCTGCTGTTCATGCTGACCTTAGCATAAAGATGATTATCTAATTAAAATAAATTGTCATTAGGTGTATCATGCCTATTTCAAACTGAAATAACTTGTATAGTACAATTCACATGTGAAAAATTAACGTAAATTTAATCCAGTACTAGAACCGCTTTATTGCTCTTTTCTTCTTCAACACTTGCAACTGAAAATAATTACTTTTATTGAAGTCATAGCAAACATAAATTTTAAACAGGAAGTGATTGTGTGAAATGTGGAAACACCCAACGGTCACGCAATTCTAGCTCAATGCTTGAGCATATTTTTCTGCTAGCATATTTGAGGCTGTAACTTTTTATT
The DNA here is from genome assembly GCA_029291075.1 of Eudiplozoon nipponicum. Taxonomy (NCBI): domain Eukaryota; kingdom Metazoa; phylum Platyhelminthes; class Monogenea; order Mazocraeidea; family Diplozoidae; genus Eudiplozoon; species Eudiplozoon nipponicum. The sequence goes on along the minus strand of JAQBSW010003951.1, from coordinate 66,078 downwards.
CACAGCGATAATTAATCTAAGCTATTGCATTTGTTCATTATCTTGAAGGCCGCATGAGGAGCAAATGCAGCGGTGGGTTGTGGAAGTGCAACGTGAAAATGCCAATGTTCTTTTACTCCGGTTATTAACCGCCTGGTCGATTGGTCTCTGTAATTTGATCAACGACATACGCAAGCATATTAAATAAGTAGTGTTTGAGGTCGACGTTAACCGTGGTTTCTCTTAAATTACTGGTAAAGGCAAGAGTGTTACCTCAAATAACTCGCGACGCTTAGCTGATTTAGAGGTGCGTTTAAAGCTGCCTCAACTTCTTCTTCGTTGGGCGGAAAAACGCACTCCCAATGAGTTTGAGGTTTAGGTGGATTTTCGTCTGTTGCGGTCCTACACAAGATTGCTCGTTTTGATTTCACATTCTAACAAATTGCGCAACTCGATGCGCACTTGGAAATGGGGATTAATCGGGTCTTTGCGCAACTGATAGTGAAAAGCGACAATACGCAAATGAAAATTACTGAGAATCAGGATGTGACGCTCTCACTGCACAACCATTTAAGAAATATATGACAAACAAAATCAATTGTTTTGTATAGCCAAGAGTTGTTAGATCATTATTTGGTTCAAATATATTCATGATCTTTTAAACATGAATTAACCAGCTTATACCTTTTCGAAAATCAGCTGCGAACTATTGAAAAGTTATTTTGCCATAACTTGAAACTGGTCAAATACAAACACTGTGAATATCAGGTTTCGCTATAGTCAATTGTTCCTTTTAAGTTACATTTAAACAATTTCTTTAATAGCACATCCAAAAAAAGTGTAAAATTGGTATCTTATGTACTAGGATTTATAATCGATCTGTCTGTGTGAGTTATTGAAATTTTGGAACTTCCATACTGTCTGCGTTTTAATTTTCTGTTTTTTCTGTACATTATATTATGTATATATGTTCATTTACAAATATTTTGTTAAATGTTTTTTAGAAAAGGGATTTTGAATCTGCGAAAATTTTATTCTATCGATGTACATTTGAATGGTTCTATGAAATAAATATTTTTATGTACACAGCACACGATAATGATAGACTGTTGTTTATAGGAAGTCTGAAATTTTCATTCTAATACATAAATATAATCACCCACGCGCAAAACATGATTGCTTCATTGAGTATGCTCTGCGGCTCTGATGGAAACTACTAAAAAATAGAATTTCATAGTTGAGTGGTATTTTGTAACCGACACTTTAGAAAATTTTAAAATTTGCAAGACGACTGGAGGTAAGTGCGTCATTTTTTCAATGTGCAATACACTAAAAATAGCTTGTTAGACACACCGCCGTTGTATTTAAAATGTGCACAGTTCAAATGTATTGACCAGCTTAGAACGAGTGCTTTATCCATTTCGCGTCCGCAAATCATGACTCAAACTTTGCTTGTTACTTAATAATACCTGGTGTATGTACACAATTTTCTATTAGTGAGCATACGGAAATACATTTGTTAATGTCTTTCTCCTGTATATATGTTCTTCCTGCATGGAAAGTAGCAAAAAAAGAAGCCACCACAAACTCCATTAATGTGATTGGCCAATTCCTATTGCTCATTGTAGATATACGTAAGGATATTCAAGAAACCCTTTAATAGTTATGTCACCAAGCAATTCACTAATAATAAAATAAAATAACAGTAACTATGTCACAAGAACTGAACGAGATATACGATTGCCGTGAAGTCATGACCGATTTCTCGGTAGATCTTTATGTTATAGTACATTACCATCTTTAACTATGAATAATACAGCTTGTTATTGTTATAACCTGAGCTTCCAGGCAGCTTTTCTACATTAATTGAGACACGTGAATTTGCATTTGGTTATTAACTAAGAAGTTTGTTTAATTACTTAGGCAAACATGCGACGTTTTTATTTAGACAAGTTTGATTTGAAATATTAAAATATCATTAAGATAGGAAAATCCAAAGAAAATTTATTTAGTTTAAGTCTATTAGTTTGAATCAACATCTTTCATTAAGCCCAGTCCGAAAAGGACGATTTTTCGTTATTCGCAGTTGAAAACAAAATATTGATCAGACTAAATTGCGCACCAATCAAACAATTGAAATATCCTGCATGTTTCTATAAACACGAGAAAGCGTTAAGCTACTGTTCTTTGTAAATTCTTAGATTTTCTACTTCCTACGTGGTGATATTACACCTGCAATACAGTTCGATACTCACTTGAAGTAATTCATTGTATATTGAATACGGCAAAGTGCAGAACACAAACGCGAAGGTAACTCCCAAAAGTAGTGGAGTAGTTCGGCGGTGGTCACTCCAACCTGAATTGCGTCGACCTCGCATTTGACAGATGCTGCTGCGGACACTGTTTGTTTGCGAGACTGTTCCGCCGGGCAGTGAAGTCCACTTCGTTTGTGGAACTGAAAGACATAACAAAGATACGTCAAGGTGATGCACAACCAACTTTGAATGCTGCAAATTATAAAATAGTACTAAAATTGAATATTAGACTTTTACCTATTTCATTTCAGAATGTATTTTGTAGCGTTCTATAATTTCGTTCTTTTATAATTTTTTTTATTTCGCTGAAATTTAATTATGCATTCATTCTAGGATTTGCGCAAAAAATACATATAATATAAAAGGCTTTGAAAGGAAAGGAATACAACTTAGTAAATAGTTCACATGTATATGTTAAAAAACAATCCTTTGACACTATAGAATTCATCACAAAACAATGCATTTTAGGAGACCATAATCTAATTAAAGTTTGAATAATTTTTCAAACGACAACGGATAAAATAGGTAAATCGATGTACCCACTGATTATATGGATTGATGAATTGTACTAATGGAATTGCTTAATTTCATGGTTTACCGCTATATATATATATATATATATATATATATATATATTTATATATATATATATATATATATATATATATATATATATATATATATATATAGAAATGAACATTTACGAAGGCCACATTTAGAGGCATATTTATTTCTTTATAGGCAGAACAATATTTTAGAATATCATTACAATTTCTTTGTGGTCATTTTGTTAAGTTAAAAAAATATTCATTTAGGTTAATTCATACACAATAACTCGTTCTGCTTTATTGTACACACAGTTAGTCAAGTGTAATTTTTTATTGCAGCAGAATGCTGACTTCTACCTGTAGTCTGTGTGCTGACATGAAACTAGTAACCATTGTTTGATAAAACACAAACAACGACAAGTATTTAATTCTTTTGAAATGCGAGCTTTCAGAAAACCAGATGAACTAGTGACGTTAAAGTGTAGAGCGCAAAGAACGTTATTATGAAAAGAAAATTATTACCAGTGTATTAAGCAATTATGGCTCCCAGGTGATTTGGCGCGAAGTTTACGAAAGTCCAAACTAAAGGTCAACCGAAGAAATCTTACAAGGTTGGCGTATTCCAAAATTTAGTAGTTAAAGGAAGATGAAGCAGTGCTACTGGAAAGTATCGGGTGTGTATCTTGTGTATTAAGTGGACGATGTCTTTTTGCAAGAATGAAATTTCTGATGTTTAGCCAGCAGTTATGATGCATGATAAAGCAGGAATTTGTGGTTACAATTAACTTATTAGTTATTATACACTTTGCTGGCATCATACAATTAACAGTTACACACAAGCATTTACTGTACCCTATTTAGCGTGAACTTCGTCACACACACAATTTCACTTTACCTACAGTATGTAACAAATAACAAAACTTCCTATAATTTTCCGTATCATATAGTGCACGCACTTTTTATGTGTCACTAACTTTGATGTCAATTTGTTTATTAGTTTCACTAAGTCATTTGACTAATAAGCACGTTTAATTTATAATAAAATGGGAAATTTTCAATGAATATTTGTGTGCTATAACTTTCTCGGGATATTTGTGGACCAAAATAGTGATTTAGGCTAAAGTAACAATATTAAGTAGCTTGCAGACTAAGCAAAGCTCGTTCTAACTGTTGATAACCAACTGGATCGACAAGGTGTGTTATGTATAATTTTACCTTAAGTTATGTAATGCTGATATATTCATTCTCTTCTGCTATTATTTTAAAATCAATTGCAAGCACAATATCTAAAAATCGAATCATGTCTAGAGCGGTATATACACACTAATTTAGTTATTTAACTGCGCAACCAACAACATGATGTGTAATATTAGTTCAGTTGTGATCGGAGTGATAAACCAAAGGCAGCATGAACAGAAAGTATAATCTCATGCACATTCGTTTCGTGCTTACTGGCGACTCATCAGTAGGAGCCGGTATTACGCCCTTTAACCACTATATATTTGGTAGAAGAATGTGGAATAATAGGACTGTTAGGAGATTGTACCGTCCTATTATTCCACATTCTTCTACCAAATATATAGTGGTTAAAGGGCGTAATACCGGCTCCTACTGATGAGTCGCCAGTAAGCACGAAACGAATGTGCATGAGATTATACTTTCCGTTCATGCTGCCTTTGGTTTATCCTTCTGGTCAGAACTGAACTAATTTGTTACTAGGTTCGCAAAACCTAATACATACTTGCATATATATTAGCTCTTCGCAACAAACGGTATTTAACTGTAATGATGTGTAATACCCCCAGAAAATAGCAATACAAACGACCACGCATCAGTAGAATCTGGCTCAATTACCCTTCTAGTCGGTGAGTAAATGTAGATAAATGCAAAGGTGGCGTTATTCATGCGAAACATAATTGAAGTGTCAATATAAACTATAGAGAGCGCAAACATAATTTATCTTAAATTCTATTAAAATGTTTACACAGTAATATTATGTAATTATCAGCAACCGACTTCAATGTATTAGCCATTAAAAAACAATTTTAAATTTATTTAATCACTCATTTCCGTTTGCCGTGCACAACAAACAGAAAATATATGTGCTGATTAATCAAAATTGTCATGTTACTGCATGTCAATATATAGAAATGCTTATTAATGCATATAAAAATACTACGTAATATTACAACATATGTCAAGCTTAAAATGGTAACTGATTATTTAAAATTATAAAACCTTTACAAAATTAAATATTGAAAATAATTTAAACCGGAAAACCAAAAGTATATTTAAATAGGCTTATGGGACAATTTACAAAGGACAGTCATATAAAATTGATTATCATAAAAATTCATTTACCTTGTCAGGATCCCCTTCCTATATTGATCATTTTCCAACATTTTGCACGCTTACCTCGGCATAGGGCTAGAGATAATGTTTCGTGGTTTAGAACTCGGTAGATTTACTCGGGGTCGTTCTCGATATAACCCACAGTTAACCAAATACATTACAAAACTGACAAAATGTCGAACAAAAATGTGTTCATCATAATAATTAAACGAACTTTGGTTGAGCGCCTGGTGATAAAAATAATTCATATCAAGGCTGCACCAAGGTGGCTCAGTGGTGAAAGCAACAGACATGCCCAGATTCGAATCCTGTCCGCGGCAAATTCTTGGGAGTACGTAAAGGACGAAATCAGTCTACTGGATGAGTTGCCTTTTCTACATTAGACAATGCTTAGTTTATACTGTCAAACGTTTGTATACAATGAGATTGACGTAGATATTAGGATCGCAAACTTGACTTAAATAATTTTTATCAACATGTGTTTATTCAAGCTCATTTAGACCCACATAGAACAACAGGTACATTATTGGCCTTCATATATGCAATTGTGTGACAAATTGCATCTAAATAAATTTATATGCTACAACGCCGTTATGCGTAAATTCATATCATGTGTTATTTTTCATACCAAAGTTAATCCCATAAATTTCGTTATAAATTGTGATAATAATATATGAATTTTAAAATGAATTTAACATGCAATTCAACTGTGCCTTAGTTTTAATCAGAAAACTGAGTTAAAATGAATTTTTCCGCATTGGTAACTGATAAAATGATGAGTTGAACTCACAATTTAATAATAAGAATATTGTGAACAAAAACCTTACAAATCCAGAACAACTGAACAGTTAATGTCAGGTGTTAATTAAAATAAATCGTTCTATATTGTTTAAAAGCTTTATCGCTACATTTTATCAACTGATATACGGGAGAGAAAAAACAGGTTTTAATTTGATGCTGAAATTGTCTTGTGCGGGACAATTGATAGCACTCGTAGTTCAATAAATTCTTGACTCCTTTACATTTCTGGGTGCAAAAATTGTGTTTGGAATCATTATTTTCCCGCCCTACGACTGTTATTATTTGTCCCAGACAAGCAAATTGCGGAATCGATTTAAACTATGACAGCGTTGAGTAAGGAACATCAACATTTAAGCATATTATTTCGTTTAGTTGAAATTGTAAAAATTAGTGCACATAAATAATACATATAAGTCTCAATTCAAATGTTGATGAAATAAGTTTGAAAAATTTCACCTTCGATTTGGTAATTTCATAGCAAATCAGTGAGTGAAAAAATCTGTTTTCTCAAAATTCTCGACAATGTATTTTTATTGCAATGATTTCCAAATAGGAAGACAATCTCACAAATCTAGCCTCGATTAAATATTATCGGCTTTTTGTTGGTGTGTTGCGTCTTTCACAGGAAAGATATTTTCAGATTTCAAATGTAAATACAACGTCAAATTTCTATTTCATGCATTACGTTTAGCTTTGTGCCTACAAGCTTGCTTTCTATCCTCTTTTTTACCTTGCTAAATAATATCGTCCACAAGGAAAAATTCAAATGTTGGTAACTTGGGATGCCAATTACAGTGGGATATAGTTTCGCGCGCTCTATAGAGGCAGCTTGTTGACGGGTGTAATTAAAACAAAGTCAGATGAGATAGTTATCTTTTTATGTGTTTCATTGTATTTTTACTTTTGTGTTGTGTGTATGTTCACCAGTTACTATCGACCATTAAATCATTTACAATAAGATAGAAAATATCATCCAGTATGTACTTATCTCCAAAAAATGCTAAGTAACCATTAATTTTACGATTATTACATGCAACAACCAACTCAGTTTCCAAATAATCAGGTAAACAAATAAATAATGCTTTATTCCGTTGTCTCAACTAAGATTCTTTACATTTCAAGGTACACTAGCATCGCGCTGTCCATATATTCACTCTGAAGCCGTTCACTAATGGTTTGTCCGATAATGCTATTGATTCAGGTTTTTCCGAATTATTTCCAAATTTTGTGGCTTCATTTCCGGTCCTATCGTCAAGGTTGGCACCATACTCAAAAGAAAACAACTTGTGACAAATTTAAAATTTTCGTGCAATCTATTATTGGATGGATTCAGAGTGACGTGACTAGTGACAACATATCAATAAATGTAAAAAGACAAGCTGTCCACCAAGAAACGTAAAGGAATCACGAATTTATCGACTTAATAGCGCTATTAATTGTCCCGCAGCAGACTACCGTGAAAACAACGTGTGTGATTTTATCTTTTTCAAAACAAGTAAGATAATTCAGTTGAAATAATCCTATCGGTTTTTTCCATTGGATCACCTATAGTGTCGTTTCTAAATTGCTGTCCAGAAATCAAATAATTTGATTTAAAACATATTCACCTTAATACATGATGACCAATCCAGGCCATTTGCCATGGAATAGAATAACACGATTGTGATCTTTAATCAATTATCACTAACCTGCCGAATGTAATTTACTCGCCGAAGATTTCGGTGAATGAATTAAATAGTTCTTTTACATAGTTTTAAGAACTAACTTATGATAAAAAGTGTAAACTGTATTCTTGCAAATAGATGCAGTTAACTCAAAACATCTGATAGATCAGTGAAATATGCTCGACTATCATTTAACATCGCGTCAAAGTTTTCTGCAAAGGGATATATTAACCTTTGAAGGATGTACCTTTTATAATATAAGACTTATAACATACCTCTTTAGAATTTCTCAATCAGAAAATATTGTTCGTGCGCCGAAATGACAATGGGTCTATACAAACCCATTGTAAATTTGCTTATTAATTTCTTCTGTTTTAATTATCTGAATTGTCATATATATTTTGTGAAGTATTAACGCATATCCTTTATTTTTCAAATTAGACCAAATTAATTAAAATATGTACTTTTTTCATTTAATCAGCTGATAAGATGTAACGAAATCACCTTTTCACAATTTATATTGAACCTTAAATTAATGACTGGTAAAATATCTCTACCAGTTTGAAAACTAGATACCCTAAAACAGTGTCGTTAAATGTGATAAGGTTTTGAATTTCAGACGTAAATTAGCTGAGTTACTGTATTCTGATGCTTCTCACAGACAATTTGGCAAAAATTGACAGCTCCCGCATCCAGTTTCGTGAAAGCTGAAAAATTTAGACCAACCGGACAAGATCAATTGGAAATAAAAATATATCTACAGACATTTGTATGACCTCTCCGACGTTTGTTACAAACTTCATCTGTTTCTGAAACTAAAGTTATCTCATTTTTCCAGCGTAGTTTCAAACTAGGCAAGCCACTATCAGATTTTGTTTATTATTAATTTATTGAAGAATAATCATACTTCTTTTAATATTAATCCACAGCTTATGAATAAAAACCTTAATTTTGCAAAAAAAGCATTTAGGAACAGAAGAAGAGTTTTGTTCACTTTTGCATTAGTTGAGTTATGTAAAAACGAAAATTAGAGCAGACAAATATGGTTTAAAGTTGAACTCGTCGACAGTTGACTTCAACATCAAAAGCGACCCCGGTCAAAGAAATCCATTTTGGGTTAACCTAATTATGCACCTTTTTGATAATTGACTAGTGACTATGATCATGACATTCTTTCCACAAGCATCGCGTTTTATCTGGACTGCATGGATTGAAATGAATGTGTTTTTAATGTGTTTATCCCGACATTTGGTCAGCAATTTAGAGTTATCTTTAAATGTGACGACAAAACCCTGTTGAATTCACCCATATTGGATGAGTTGTTTATGCGGATTCCCCCAGAAATTATTATGAGTGTGTATTTTCCAGTCGATACATAATTATCCCTAACTGGAAGTGTTTATTTGTGCAGAAAATACTCTTACTAAGGTTTCCAATCCGTTAGAAACCATAGTTCAGCTCAACAAAAATGCTTCGTTTTTAATCAATTTTTACAGGAATTATTGCGTATAAAGTGCGCCCATATAGTAAAACAAAATGCAAATATTTATTATATTATATTCACTTCTGCGGCTCGAAGCCTGCTTCAATCATTGTGCTGACTGCTTCATCTTAATTCGTGCACTTTCTGTTGTATTCACTTCAGCCCTTGAGAGGACAACTGGAGCGTTCTTGGCCACAAAGGTGGCTTTTGCTACAAATTCCCCCCCCCCGGCTGTCGGCCTTGGCATACTACTTTAACGATCAAGTGCGACAGTTCGTGGTCCACACTTTTCATACGATATAGACCATCATTGCCAGCCTGTAGTGCCATGGGCTCCACCTTCGCGAAGGTGAAATAGTTGCCGAAACTTAGGCGAGTGCATGTTGGCCGCCTTCAATAGGCTTGTTGCGGTGTGGCGCCCATATATTCAGTTAGCTGTTTTAGGCTCACCTGAATATATGCTATGGTACAGCGCTCATGGGATCCTAGGTGTACGAGTTCAACTGGCAGTCTAATATGCCCTCCATAGATCATGGGTGATGGAGCGAATCTGGGCGAATTCTAAATTGTTGACTTCGTCTATATTGGGTGGGTCGTTTATGCGGAGTCTCTCGGAATGCACTATAAGTGTGTCATCCAGCCGCGTCTTAATTATCTCTGACTCCTCAGTCAAGGTGTTCATTTGAGCAGACAATACTATCACTAAATTTACCAATCGTTCAGAAGCCGTTGCTCAACTCAGTACAAATTAATTATAATAAATCAATAATTTTTAGAAATTCGCTCGTAAAATCGCGTCCATTTATGAAAAAAATCCAAATATTTATTATATTAAATTCAATTCTGCGGCACAAATGCTGATTCCATCATTTTGCTGACTGCTTCATTTTAATTCATGCACTTCCACAAGGAATTTCCGTTTTATTCACTTTAGCCCTAGATAGGACATTTGGGCGTTCTCGGCCTCAAAGGTGGCTATTGCTTCAAGTATATAAAATCGTAAATGTTGATCACATGCACTCGAGGCCAGTTGGAAGACAGAAACCGAAGACACATAAAACGAATAATCCCTGCGGACAAATTGTTTCAATGAGTAATACGTCAAAAAAATGAATTAGCCAAATGTTTGGCCAATCTGCTGAAATCGATAATAAATCATTTATCTGAGTAAAGCATGAAATGATCTTTTGAATTTTTTGAAAATAGAGATATGTTAAACGATTGAATCCTTAACTAAGCTCGTTTTAAGTTTGGTCGATTTTTAGTAAGGTAACTTTACACGAAAATGCGTCGCTTATTTCCTAAATTTAGAACTGAACGAAGCGCAATTGAAATGAAAATTTTATTAGTGTTGTTGAGATTATTATTCCATTTCCATTGGCCAAAATCAAGGACAAATTATCGATAGAGGATGGCCACTTATTTTGTCTTTCAATGCTCTGCGCTTACTGAAGAACTGACTAATAGGTTTCATAATTAATATTTGCAATTGAAAAATTACTTGATGATAATCCAGTTTAATTTTATGTTGATCAAAAGTAAAATTGGTTGTAATTTGTTTTAATCGGTACTCCTTTAGTAAACAATAACAGCGAAATATTTACATTTTAACAGCTACCGACACTTCAAATAGGAAAAAGGCTTAATTAATCATTTTTTGAAAATTCTTTACGTATTCACTCCTCTGTTTGAAAACTGAGTCGGATTGTGTACGTTATTGTTAATCAACAACAGTTTTCCATCAGATTTTATAGATATGTATAAACCCGATGATATGTTAAAGCCTGTTCAGAATTTTTGTTTGCTCGATATGAAATCCGGGTATATTCACATGCATTATAAAAATGAAGAGGCGGTTAAGACAGAGAATAGGTAATATTTTGCGTTGACGTTCACCTATTTTGCTGCTGACTTCGTCTCGATTACATCCTATATTATCTATATTTGGAGTTGGAAAAATTGTGAATCCTTAATAGGAAGAAGCCGAAGAAGATTTAATTCACGCATGTCGGACTACAAGCTAATTATATTCGTACGATTTAATTTGGCATTGAACACACATATTTAACTGACAATATAATTTCTGTAAAAAATTGGACACGCAAAAATGTCTTTTATTTTTATTAATGCCAGGCTTCCCAAGTTGTTTTTCCATTTGAGCTATTTGATTGAAAATAGAAAGTTTATAAAGATTCAAAATAAAATGAAAATATTTTGTTAAAAAAGAATAATTATAACGGGGCTTTCCTAATTTCATACGAAGCGGTACTCAGTAATTTTTTTCCTATTCTAACTTTCTGATTTAATATATATATTTTTTTAATATTAATGTAGTAGCTGCTTTTTAAATTTAGGTATAGAAAAATTTTCATGTCTTATTTTCTGCAAATAAATTGAAATAAGACTAGATTGCTACTTTCTTTATATATAAATATATATATATATATATATATATATATATATATATATATACTATACATTAAATAATTATTTATGAATTTTAAAAATTGAATTCTATACAAAATATTCCCACAAAAAGATAAATCTATTTAAATAATAATAAAAAGAGAACGTCGAGAAAGAAACGATGACAAATAAATGTTAAGGAAGAAAAATAGATAAGAAAATACTAATACCAATTTTAAAACTATCAAGATGGAAAATACGAATTAAAACGTTATTTTGCAGGCAACCTGAGGTAAAAATGACAAATTTAAAAATAATTTATCGGTTAAGTTTCGTGTGGAGATGGACAGCTTGTAAACAACGCTGTCGCAGCTTAAGTTATTGCTGTAGTTTTTAGCATTTCACCAGATTGAGCCTTCATTTTGTCATTATAAAAGGGGTTAGAAACACATCTCGGTGTGTTTCAAAATCTTTATTCTTATTCTGTCAATTAAATGGTAAGGTAAAATAAATTAGCCTTAGAAGTACACCGCCAACAAAAAATATTACTAGTCACATTGTAGTCGTTTTTATTAAGACGAAAATTGAATTTCAAAACGCGTAAAACAATCTGAGACATTACAATAGAAAAATTCAAACGTAGTAGTGTTAATACTCGGACAAATCTGTCTGTTGTCGAAAGCCATAATCATGTCTTCTAGCAAAATCACCTCATTATAATACAGAGGGAAAGGTTATCTTGCATTTATGGTATATATATATATATATATATATATATATATATATATATATATATATATATATATATATATATACAAAGTTCTATCACACAGAACTCTTTGGAATACACGAATATTCTGAGTAATAGCCAATTTGACAACCCAGTTTTCACCATGTTCTATTGTTATTGTGACACAATTTGTAAAACAGGGAGTGGAAAATTATAATATTTTGATTTTATGTCAATAAACGTAAAATTTGGTTGCTTATAATAATATGTCACAGGCGTTTAAAATGTGCACAAATAAGTTTATAGACAGTGATGGTAGTTTCATTAATAATAATATTATATTTAAAAGGTGTTTCTCGCCCATATATGAAAAATTGTGGCACAATTTTTTAGGTAAAAATGTAATGTTCACATGCGGTTGATAAAAAGTAGGCATATTAAAATTATAATAATAAAGTTAAAAAAGCAATGGGATGCGTTCGACAATATAATCTGGTGTAATAAACTTGGACTATACTAGAGCTTAATTTGTTATAATAAGACCTACACAACCATCACAGTCATAAAATGCCAAAGATCGGATTGCAATACAATCGATCGGAGGTGTTATATAGAAATGGACTTGCGTTGATTGCACATTAAATCTCGCCCAAAATGTGAGAATGTTGACAGTTAAAATGCATTCAATCGACCTTTTCTGGTTGAAACGTGGCAAAGAAGGATACGCTTACTGGATATAGCACACTATATTCTTGATTATCATATTCTTTGAAGTAGAATTGGTAAAAAGGAATTGATTTTAAAAGCGAGAAGGCCTAAATTCTGCCTTTTCTAGGAGTTATTTCTATTAAAATTAATCAGGCTCGCCTTTGAAGTCAAAATTTTTTTGTATAAGTACTTAGATTAATGTGGGGATATTTTCTTTAACGGGATATTTTATTTTAATTTAATTGCTATTTCTCTTCAGTTTATCTTTTTTAGTTTTTATGTATGTATGTATGTAATTTGACTTATCTGCTAGCCTTATTGTTGAGATGAATAGAGTTAAGTATATTAAAAAGAATTAAATTATTTCCCTTGTATTCTGTGCAAATAAGCAAAATAGAATGTGTGTGCGTGTGTGAAATTCTTCAAATATTGCGCTGACTCATAAAAAAATACTTACGTTGCTTTGCTTAAAAATACATCATTTAATCTACGTCGGGCTGTAATTCTACTTACTAATGAAAGCACAAAGAAGTTATGTGGATTTGTGTGAGCTGAAAAAAAAAAAAAATATATATATATATATATATATATATATATATATATATATATATATATATATATCGTTTCGGCTTATTTGGTAGAGTGAAATTTCCAAAAAATTATCTTTCTTTATTATGAAAATCATGGTAAATCGAGATAAGAGACGAAAATCTGTATTGACTAATAAGCCTCAACTTCCAAACCAGCCAGCTATTAACCCATTATCGAAGCAGTTAACCATAAAATAAAGGAAAGAAAAAGAATTTGGTTCAAAAATGAATATAATGAGGAGAAAATCAATAAAAATTGAGGTTGGAATTTAAAACTTAGCCAGGCTTGTTCGCTGATTTACAGGTGAAAATCAAAGGAACATCTTGAAAAATAGTCAATAGTAAAACTAATTGGCCTTTGGCACCAAAATAAATTCAAGTTCAAGTTTGCAGTGGTTCATTGAGTCAAACATTCCTTGAAACTCTTAATAAATCGTGCATGGATGAAAATTTATTAGCTTTAAATTCAAACAGGTGTTCCAATAATGTATTGATTGATAAAGTAATACATGTAAAATATACTATCATCATTCTAATTCTTCCTCAAATTCTTTCTTATGATATACCAAATTAAAAACCAAATTGTGCAAACAGTAAATGCTGTGTTCAAAACGCTGTTTTAAGATAAAATGACAGATTAAAATATGGCCAGCCGAATGCAACCTGCTACCTGTATTTTCTAAATATTGCCATGATGACATTTCTCTGAAGTAACATACCAAATTTATGAGTTCTCAAACAAGCTAGATTTTAGGTTTAAGCCGTTGCGAGACGTAATTTGTAAACATAGTATAAAAGAAAAACACTACATAGGGTAGATACATGATATATTTAGAACTAGTGAGAACCAAAGACAAGTCTTTAAATCAAGTTTGCGAGCTTGAAGTAAACACCAATCCCATTGTATTTAACCAGTCGTCGAACAACATAACAAAACTACCGCCAGCCGCAACGCACTGACGCGTTTCGACCTTCCATGGTCATCATCAGAGTACGACGGCAAACTGATTATCGAGGATCAAACTGCATTGAATATATATGGAAATCAAATTTAGATATGCGGATCTCAGTGCATGCGACTGGCGGTAGTTTTGCTATGTTGTTCGACGACTGGTTAAATACAATGGGATTGGTGTTTACTTGAAGCTCGCAAACTTGATTTAAAGAATTATTACCACCACCCGCGCAATCAATTATTGTTAAATTATTTAACCGTATTCAACAACCAACATGCGTTGATTGACACTGTCACTCATTATAAGAATATAGTATTGACTTGGGTTTAAGACTAGATTGGTTATTTTTTTAGTTTTCGAATTTTAAGTTAATTTTACGCGGGCTGTGATTACTTACTGCCTGCATAAAAAAGACGGACTATAAGAACGAACAAACAGATCCCTTTGTGTACGAAATGTAGTGTCAGACATTTATCAAATATGGCTATTTCATAGTAAAAATTGGAGAATATGCATGTCTAAAGAAGTTTCATTAACTTCCAAAATCATGTTTACAAGGATAAAATCTTTCACTTTTTTTAATTTTGAATCTATTTCTTAAAACGCTTTTAGCTGACAAGTATCGTAAATCAAGAAATTGACCAATCGTGTTGTATAAAATTATCGCTAGTCATTGATTAATTGTACTTCGAAAATTCTTTACGTGTTTCTGATATTATTTGTAAATGTTCGAAATTTTCAAGTGATAGCACTAACAGTGACTATTTAAAGAAGTTTCATCATTTATGATAAAGGCACGATACCTTTACATAGCTTGTTTTAAATGTTTAGTGCAGAAATGCTAAAGGTCAGATTGCAGATTTGATGCCTACCTAAAATTGAATTTGCTAAATAATGCTTCAAACTTCCTAAAGTTTTATGCGAAGTAAAAATGCCTCATTGAAGAAAAATTATTAGTGTCTCGCCAAACATTGCAGAAGTGGCATAAATGTTAAATAAAATTGAAAATAGTATAATATAAGTTAAAAATTAAATATTTTGGCAGAATAATTCGCAATTACAACAAAAACAAGAATCTTATAATTCTTATTCATTTTTGAGCACATTAAGTGGATGAAGTAGTCACTTAATCATCTAGACTAGTTTGTGTAATAAATAAATAAATATGAATACGAACAATTGGCCAGCAGTCACTGATGAAGTCAATGCATGTGTTATAGCAGAAAGTGAAAAGCACCAATTTTATTGGAAAGGTCTTTTGCAAAGCTGGGACATAAGTAAACTAAATTAACTGGTTCATTTCTCTTTGATTTGAGACAAAATTCGTCTTTATACTGTTTTAAATGGAATGTGCCTGATCAACAAACAATTTGCGAGCAATATTCCACAAAAGCTATTAATATAAGACATGCGTATTAGAGACAGCTTACGAAGAAAATTGTAGTTTCATAAATGTAACATATGCCAATAAATGAGCCCACAGACATTCTGTTTACACAAATCTAAACAAAAATAAACAAAAAAATAAATACATACATTCAAACGTGCAAATAAAAAAGCACAGGTGATAAAATAAATTATTTCCATTAAGTTTGCAAGCCTAAGACAAACACCAATTCCACTATGTCTGGCCAGTCATATGTGTCTATCACAGTCTCAATAGCTTGATTTATAGAATTTCTACTAACACTTGTGCAACTAATGAATGCTTGATTGAGCAACATATATCTTTGGCAACAAGCTAGGCAAATGTTAATTTCATTATTGAAAGAATATTTACAGACGAAATTTAATGTCAAGTACGATGCACACGAAATTACTAGGGGTAAGCCGCAAATCTGTATTTCAATACTTTTCATATTATTTGTGCTTGTTATCATAAGTCTTATTGCCGAGGTGCTCAAATGAAGATAACTGAAGGTCGAAACTCCTCCGAACGCGTGGGTGCTAGTAATGTTAATATGAAATGCGGCTCGTTATTTACAACGACAACAGCTGTTAAGTATGTATTAGGTTTTGCGAACCTAGTAACAAATTAGTTCAGTTGTGACCAGAAGGATAAACCAAAGGCAGCATGAACGGAAAGTATAATCTCATGCACATTCGTTTCGTGCTTACTGGCGACTCATCAGTAGGAGCCGGTATTACGCCCTTTAACCACTATATATTAGGTAGAAGAATGTGGAATAATAGGACGGTACAATCTCCTAGACGAATGTGTAAACCTGTAATAGTGAAGCTAACATAATCTAAAGTCAACGACAATACGACTTCAATGCTAACTCACACTATATAATATATATACCGAGTCTGTAAAGGATACTAACACTATAGCTATTGTGTTAGTAACTGATACCTTTTTTTAAATCGATGAGTACCGGATACTAACACTATGGTTTTCCGAGTCGGTACATGATACCAACCTGATGGATATAAATTTATGCTAAAGTTCACCCAAATTGAGAATTACAACAATTTCGAACACCTGTTACTCCAGTTAAACCATACACTCTGGCCTTCATCGATATCAGTTATCACATTTCGCGGTAAGCATGACATCATTCAATTCAATATATTACAGTTAAATACTGTTTGTTGCGAAGAACTAATATATGCATGGTTAGTTTTATTAATCGCAAAATAAATTAAATGTTGTATTCAGAAGGATAAATAAAGTTGCGTGGCACCATCTTCACATTTTTCGGCAACTCATCAGTAGTGGCTTCGGTATTACGCCCTTAATCGTCCTGGTCATTCTGCCATCTTCACCCAATATATAGTGGTTAAAGGGCGTAATACCGGCTCCTACTGATGAGTCGCCAGTAAGCACGAAACGAATGTGCATGAGATTATACTTTCCGTTCATGCTGCCTTTGGTTTATCCTTCTGGTCACAACTGAACTAACTTGTTACTAGGTTCGCAAAACCTAATACATACTTGCATATATATTAGTTCTTCGCAACAAACAGTATTTAACTGTAATATATTGAATTGAATGATGTCATGCTTACCGCGAAATGTGATAACTGATATCGATGAAGGCCAGAGTGTATGGTTTAACTGGAGTAACAGGTGTTCGGAAATTGTTGTAATTCTCAATTTGGGTGAACTTAGCATAAATTTATATCCATCAGGTTGGTATCATGTACCGACTCGGAAACCATAGTGTTAGTATCCGGTACTCATCGATTTCAAAAAAGGTATCAGTTACTAACACAATAGCCATAGTGTTAGTATCCTTTACAGACTCGGTATATATATTATATAGTGTGAGTTAGCATTGAAGTCGTATTGTCGTTGACTTTAGATTATGTTAGTTTCACTATTACAGGTTTACACATTCGTCTAGGAGATTGTACCGTCCTATTATTCCACATTCTTCTACCAAATATATAGTGGTTAAAGGGCGTAATACCGGCTCCTACTGATGAGTCGCCAGTAAGCACGAAACGAATGTGCATGAGATTATACTTTCCGTTCATGCTGCCTTTGGTTTATCCTTCTGGTCACAACTGAACTAATTTGTTACTAGGTTCGCAAAACCTAATACATACTTGCATATATATTAGTTCTTCGCAACAAACAGTATTTAACAGCTGTTAAGGCATGAATACACGCATGCATGCATACACGCACGTATACACACAAAATACAGCATAAACAGATAGATACACAATTAATTATAAAAATAAATTCATACTTCTATAAATATACAAATAAATTCATACTTCTATAAATATACAAATAAATGTATACTTATAGAAATATTTACCTATATAGGTACACATATTTATACGTAAATTTTTATGTACCACGGCCATTCATAGGGCCATTTTAATTATTATTATGCGTGCGGAACACTATTTTCTTTTTAACTGTCATGTTTGCAATGTCAGATTAAGTATGGTCATCATTTTTGTAAATAATATCATTTTTCTAAAGCATTCAGTTTCGTTGGCTTATGCTCTACACCCTATATAAACTGTAACTATTGTGAACTTGGGTGGACTATTTTATTTCATCACGAAAAATATGTGTTTAGCTCTCATGTGAAAACTTACTTTTATTACAAACGATTCTA
Source organism: Eudiplozoon nipponicum (assembly GCA_029291075.1). Lineage (NCBI taxonomy): Eukaryota > Metazoa > Platyhelminthes > Monogenea > Mazocraeidea > Diplozoidae > Eudiplozoon > Eudiplozoon nipponicum. The sequence continues at coordinate 47,464 of JAQBSW010003951.1, read as the reverse complement.
TTATGAATAAATGTACATATAATGACTTTTTTCAATTTATAATTTTTTTGCCAAATCAATAGTTGTTTTTACGATGTTTAACAAGAAGCTAATTGACAGACCGTTTGGCGCCCACAAACTGACGCCTATGAACAGATAAACATTTTTGCTAATACATTAAATTTTAATTTCTCTTATGAAAATTATATTTACATGAAATGATAATATTAAATTATAAAAGAAATCTCGTTAATCAGAAATTACATTTTGTTTCCATTTTTTAAGACAATAAAATGCTATTTAACGATCCAGTGAAAAAAAATTTTTGAATCAGAAATTTTAAATCTGAGATTTCATCCTCTTAGATATAAATCATTTAAACTTTTCACAGAGAAAATTTACTGTTGATCATATTTAAAATTTAAAGCTATGTTGTTTATTTAAGAAATATTGACAGTCTTATTTTTTAGTGAACTTACAAAATTCGTTTGAATACTAAGTGCTTCAATATTTAGTGATAATTTTTTTTAAATGTCTTAACTCACAAGTGCCGATATTTTAGGTTTATCAGATAATTCATTAGGTTATTTTGATTCGCATTCAGCAGAGTTTAAGAATCGTCTGTGTCAAATCACTAATGTATTGTCCAAACTCAGATAATTAATTCAGAAACCTAAGATGAAGGATTTCGTCCACATCAGTCATTGCAACAAACGTCTGAACCCCTGGCATCATGAAACCGAGCGAAGGGTTGCGACCCTTCATGACATCGTCAGCAAAATAATGGGCACATGTTATGTTCCAGAAAACAAGACAGTCACTCACAACCACATAAGTGTTCCACATCAATCATTCCTAATAATTTGGGTATAAATCATTGCATTTGGAGACATCGAACTGGTATTTGCCTCAGAACATATCAAATGGTACCCTGTGTGAATTTCCACAGTGGCCCACAGGCAGTTTACCAAAGATCAAAGTTCAGACTCATAATCAGAAAAGTATAAAGAAAGTAAGGCCAGCGTATTAATTCTGTCACTCAGCAAATAGTGTCGTTAATGGTTGATTCAGATTTACTTTCGCAGGTTGCTTCCTTGGTTGATAAAGTTTTTGCGAAATCATTAGTAACGTCAAAATTTCCCAGTAACTAACAAACCATTTGGTTAGCTAATGGCTGTCAACGGTCAGTCACTTGAAACACATGGCTTGGAAAATCTCAGAGTATCGCTAGGGCTACCTCGAATGTTCCCGTGGACGCTTATTGTTGCGCATGTGCCATACTGCACACTTGTGTTGTATTTCTTGACCAAGACTGGACAGATAATTGATGCAACCAAACGTGCCTTGCTAGACCCAATCAAGAATTTAAATTTCAGCACAATCGTTGGTAGCGACGATTATTTGAATTTTTTACTCAAGATCAACGAATATTTAAAATCTGCACACCCACGAATACGTTAGATCGTCACCAGTTTTCCAAATAACATAAATATTAAAATATCAGTTCCAATCAGTCCAGCTACGTTAACTACGCGGCATTGTATGGCAACTAAAGGCTCACCAGTCTTTACCAGATCTCGACCCTTAGATCAAAAAAACTTACAGGCTGCCAAAGCTATTTAGGATCAGAAGTTAGAGGACGGTGTTATTTGTCCTAGTTCTAGTCCATTGATATCGTCAGTTCACATGCAGGCAAAGAAACACGTTGGTAATTTGAGATAATGCGGTAATTATCACGCCTTTAAAAAAGTCACTATTGCAGAGCGTTATCCGATAAATAAAGCTAAAGTTATTATTAAAGAAATAACCAAAAGAAAATCCTTCACGTTTCTTAAGCTGATGTCAGCCTACCATCAGATTCCTTTCGACAAAGAAAGCATTTTGAACAGAGCAGTCATTATACATTTTTGGTTATCTGAATATGAGCGTATAACATTTTATCTGTCCAATGTATCACAGGCAATTCAAATATCTATGAACAACGTTTTACGGAAACTTCCACGTACTTATCCTAAAGCTGATGATGTGATAATACCTAAAGAAGATTTAGAATAGCATTTAAGAGGCATTAAGCACAACCTCGCTCGTATTGATAAGTTTGATCTTGAGTTAAACATAAAAAATGCGCATGGGCCGAAAAAATGTGAAAATAATAATCATAGCATTATACATACCGAAGAAGACAACGTCGGGGCTATTAGAAAGTTCCTCGCACCGAAGAATACAAAATAAATTTGTCGATTTCTTGGCATGTGTAATTATTACAGTTCCTTTATTCCGATGATGGCGCTACCAAATGCACACTCGACAAGACATCTCTAAGGTCTGAAGTCGCCTAAGTCCAGCTCGTATTTGCGCTGTGAAGCAAACGAATACTTAATGTTTAAATAAATAAAGAGCTGCTAGCGCAGCATAAAACATTACATGCTGTTCAACAAAGTGACTTATTGGAACTGTCAAACTACGCATCCGATTTAGCATTGTGCGCTACACTAGAACAAGATGTCGATGGTGAATTGCATCCCATCACAATCTATTCCCTTAGATTGAAATCTACAGAGAAGAAATAATCGACATTTAAAAGAGAATTACTAGCTTTGCTCGAATCCAGCCTCCACTTTGAACGATGTCTCTTTTGTTACAACTTCAAAATGAAGATCGGTAATACGTTGTTAGAGGGAGCCTTACTGAAAAATTCACAGAACAATCCACAAATAATGTAATTCGACAAAGAATTCGTCTCAGTAAGTACAAATTTAGAATCTTTTATGTGAAAAGCAAAGATAATGTGGTAGCTGAATGTTTATCCCGCGTTGAAATAAATGCAATAGTCAACCAGTATGCCAAATTGTCACCATGGCAATATATTAAGACGAAACAACAAAGGCAAAGAACTCACATTATATTAACGAAGGTAGCGTGACCGATCGATTTACTAATCTCAAGCTATGCGATGCGGAGGTCATCGCAAATTATATTGAATGAGTGTTGACTATCAAAATCCGCCTTCCATCAGAATGTCGACGCCCGATATTTGATGTTTACCACAATCGGAGACACCTTGTTGTGAATGGTTGGAGAGTGTTGTTACAAGTACGTCATTTTTGGCCACCGATTAGTCGAGGTATTACCGAATGGGTTCAAACATGCAGGCCATGCCAACGCTCGAAAATCTTTCGTCACAATTGTTCAGATTTTGGTCTATTCCTGCTGCATAACGCTCATTTTAGATTTACTCACGCTGACAATCACTCTTTCAAAAGTGCATGCTTTCCGCTATTGCATGACTATAATTGATCAACATACAAGATGGCTTGAAGTAATCCCACTAAATGTTCAAGATGGCGAAACAATTACCTATGCGTTGGTGTTACACTGGGTGGCAAGATTTGGAGTATCAGATGTAGCAGTTACTGATTATGGTACAGATTTCAGGAAACGCATATTTTAAGATAACGTAAAATACCGGGGAGTTGATGTGCGAATAAATACAGCATTCAATCCTAAGTGTAACGCTATTTACGTTTATTGAACAGTCTGTTTGGCTAACGTCACTCAAATTATCGCGATAGTATATAATCGTCATTTTCATGGGTCACATTTGATTACAGTCCACAACATTCTGCCGATTTTATGAGCAGCTTTGAATTTAGTGATAAATAACCAGTGGTCTGCCAGCGCTACGACGAGAGAGTACCATCCCTCGGTGTATGTCTTTTTAAAACTTGAGATAATTGTTAGAAAACCTGTGTTAAAACAGACGCTGTGTCGTCGACGTTAACGCATAAGTATATTGGAATTCATCCGATAATCAAAAATTATCCGAAGTTATAAAATCATAAACCAGTGCTCGTTGATGGATTGAAGTATGCATTTGAGTTTTGGAATAGGACAACAATGAGAACTGGTTGTGATAATGATAAAAAACAAGGTCCAACGGCATGTCAAGATTTAGTGAGTACGTCAGAGCCTAAGAAGTAAAGTGGCAGAAGCAGACTTGTATAGGACCAGACAAGTAGTCAACATATTTTAAATGATCCGGTTTGCTCGGGGCTATTTGGTTCTATTCTGAATATCAGTAAAAAATTATCAAGAATTTTTTTCTTCGCATAAAGAATAGTTTATTAAGAATAAAAAAAGTCTATTTGAAAATTCATTTAAAATGACACGTCGTTTTTCGCATTACGAAGAGAAGAGTAAATGTGGCTTTCACCATCAATTTAAAACAAACAATAATGTAAACATTATATGGCATTAACCAGAACGTTATCAATGAGCTTACATAGACAGACTGACTTCATTGTCCATAACTGAACGAAAATCTTATTGCAATTGAAATGCCTGTGCAAAATCTAAAGGAATATACACGTCTGCATTCGTGCCACCTATTCTTAAATCTATATCCTTATGTTCACCAAATATTACTTTTAAACTATTAAACAAATTTTAATAGCAGGAATAAGATAACTGTTTATAAAGCACTCGGAATTAACGAAATGAAACCCTGCTAGTGCATGCACAAAAATGATTTTATAATATTGAACCAGTAATAAGAGTTATGCATGGGAACAATTGAACGATTACCAAGCCCAAGTTCTCGATTTGGTGATTTGTATTTTTTGCCATTGGAAAATATATGAATATATTCTCATTTCGTAACTAATAAATAAATGTTCTTTTAAGTTTAAATTCTTCTCGGTCCACGGTAACCTTTAGATATATTGACTAATACCTTAGCTTTTAAGAAAACAATAATTTTGAAGATAAAAATAAATATACTTATGAATCTGCTAACGAAAACATTATAATTCAGTTAAACTAAACTAAAACTTCCATTACAGATGCGTCCCACATGGTTTCCAGCTTAATGAATGACTTTTTATTGGTATGATTTCAATTACGTCGCGCGTCTTTGTCGATTGGGCTGATTTGGAGAAAGAACCTCTTAATATCAGTGAATATGTGCTCATTTTTGCATGTGTTTCATGGGTTAGTTAATCGTTTTGTATTTAGCGTGGAATGTTTGCACAACGTGTAATTATTGATTTACTTAGATTTAATTCAAACGAAATTGATTTGTTAAGGCGTTTAGAATTAAAATTATACGTATGTGATATAAATTTTAATTGTTCTTCTTGCTATATTATAATTAATGCAATATATTTATAATTTAATTGCAATCTTTTGTTTTATGGATATCTAAATTGCAGAGCTAAATTATCATTTATCTCATCTATTTGATAATGGTTTGCAAATTTGAAGGTTCCTCTGACAAAATTAGCCATTGCTCTGCGTAATTATTTTTCACAAATATGCACAATACCCATAATTACGTAATTCAGTATTTTTTCTCACAAGAACAGAAATTCTACTTTCTTGCCATACATTATTCTTGCCTGTACAATTGGCCAAAAATCAAAGTTTGCATCTAACATTGTTATTAAAATGAGGCTATGGTCTATACTTCGCATAGTTGAAAATATCTTATCAACTAATTCCTATTTTCCAAATTTAGACTTGCTAATTTTTCAGAGTTCTACGGCTGTCGAATTCTCCGTTAAAAACTTTCATAGAAAATAAAGGAACTAGAAAGATGACTATCGTTGACTTAGTTTAACTGTATACAGTATATGAAATAAACTTAATTTATTTCCTAGCTGCACCACGAATCGACCGAACTGATATATATTGATGATAAAGTTATATTATTCTAGTCCGTTGTACTAACTAAAAGGAATAATTCTAGCATTTTCGCATTTGTATACAGACATTGTGTGGTCGTCTTAAATATTGCAATTAAGTAGACCTGGCTAATCTTTTAGAGAAATGTCATAGAAAATAAATTTCGTCGCAGATTAGTTTCAAATCAGTAACTTTCGATGAAAAACATGCTGATACATTTTAATTGGGTATTTCTTGCGGGCTAATGGTTCCTCTTTTTGGTCATCATGAAGATTTTGCATCTCAGCCGTTTATATGCAGTCTTGCAACTGATTTAGTTACGGACATTGTGAGTGTTTATTTATTGCAATGAATTATATATTTATATATATATATATATATATATATATATATATATATATATATATATCAGAAGTAAAATATTAAAGAGCTCATAATTGTTCATAATTCATGTGAAAAAGAAGCATAGCACAGTATTCTATTCGTCTATAAACGGCTAATATATATTTGTCCTTTTCTGAATATATGCTTAGCTATTACTTTAATCAAGGTTGCGATCTTAATGTAAACACCTGACCAATTATGCACATAAATTTGTCAATAAAAACTAAATATTCTATCGTGTAGAAATGGCAATTCATCTAGTAGACCGGTTTCGAGCCCTGTCCGAGGCAAATTTTGGACATTAGGTGAGGAGTTCCCAATCACGAAGAAACTGGTCTACTGGGTGAATTAACTTTTCTACCCTATACAATGCTTAGGTTATACTGAAAAATGTATGTACATATTGAGTCACATGTTTGCATCAAGTTCGCAATTTTCATTAAAGTAATTGTTATCACCGCCCTTGAAACCAATGTTCGTTTAATTATATGCTTAACTAGTTTAAATTCAAATTCACAATTTTCTTGCTTGCAAAATGTTTGTAAAAATTAATGACATGTGGACAATCGATTTTATTTTACTTATGTATTATTGAGAAAAATTTTACAGCTTTTTCTCTTCCAAATCGCTCACTTGTATCTGCTCATTGTACAATTAATAACTGATAAAATATGTTATAAGCGTGTTGTTTAATTTGAAATAAGCATTTTGCGTATTTAAGTAGAGTAAACCTTATTTAACAGTTAAGGAGAGCTGATTTTTTCAATCATGTTCCTTTCAGCTACACTAAATTCACTAAACTCGGTTGCAGTCTCATTTCAAACATACTGGCATCTCCATTGTAAATATTAACTTGATAAAATGTTACTTACTCATGCGGAGCCATTTTTGATTTCTACGAAAATAATGTCTCTCAATTTGGCTCATTAATTTTATATATTAAACATTAAAAAATTAATGACGAATAAAATTTGGCATAATATTTCCCGGGAAATATTAATCTTTATTTCTGAATTCTTCACTACCATCGTTTATTTAATTTTAATTTATGTACATATTCTCAATTCATGAATTTCTGGATGGAAGGGAGACGCTATTATAAAATCTACTAGAATGGTAATTCTTTTCTATTCGCATTCGTTATGGGTTGCAATAAATGAAGTCTATTAGTTGTAAAAAATTGATGCTACAATAATTTAATCTTGACACATATCTGAAATGATTACGTGCTGTCTATTTTTCTGATAATGAAAAATAATCATCATCTAATTAAAGATAAAGATCTACAATGTGTTAGCTTATCATTATTTCAGATTGATTTTGTTTCAATTTGTACTTATTATATAAAATAAGGACCTACATTCGATTAACGCACACATACATACACACAAGAACACACACACATACACATATATGAATAGCACATAAAATATGTGTTACAATGTACTGGATATGTTCTTATTGAGTATTGTAATGTAATAGACAGAATTTCTGCGTTCGCAGGAATAACCTGTGATTATTTATTTAACTCAAGTTTGGGAACTAGATTCAAACAAGAATTTTGTTATACAGCCATTTTTCAGCGTAAACTAGGCATTAAATGCGGTCGCTAAGGCAATTTATCCAGTAGATCGGTTTAATCCTGATTGAGAGTTCTAAAAATATTGCACCTTAAAGTACTGTACTGAGAGTTAGCGCAGTCTGTGACTCTAACAACTGAGCTATACTCCGGCTGTCTACACGTGTCTCCCTGTATTTGTTCGGCATAAATACACTCATATGAATATGTACAAATATACGATTAAATATTTTAATATGATAGTTGAACTAGTTTTGTGAGCTACTACAACGTGCGTGTGAGCATTTATTGTTTACGTCCGTCATTGGAAATCCACTGCAGCGTTCAGCTAATGCGGATAACAGTTGTATTACATATATCTGGAGCAGTACCCAATTTGGGTTCCTTAAAATGTCGAGACATGTTAACAAGACGTAAATAAAATTTAAAACTGATTCAATCTAGCACGTAAAGAACAGCAGTTAATCAGCCAAAACGAATAAATCAGTTGATGCAATGAAGGCCTTCAAATTAAGAGAGCGATCAAATGTAGAAATGATAGAATATACAGATGGTTATTAGGAATTTTGCTTCTAAATAGATGCCATATTAGCTCCACCCAAAAGCAAAAAGACTAGCCGAATTACATTAGTTAGTACATAAATAATAATTGTGTGTAGTGTGCGACAGGATGGCTCAGTGGCTGGAGCTCCAGATTCCGAAGCAGAAACGTCCAGGTTAGTGCCCTGTCCAAGGAAAATACTGGTCAGTACGTGACTAGTTCTGAATAAGAACAAAACCGGTCTACTGGATGAACTGCCTTTTCTACATTATACAATTCGCAGTTTATACTGACAAATTTATGTACTTAATGGATCAGATATTTTTATTAAGATCACAACTTTGATTACAGAATAGGATCGAATAGAGTTAATTTTAAAAAAAATATTAACTGATGGCATAGATCAAGAAGAATAATTAATAAATATCAATAAATTCAAATCCCAGTTTAATTAAATTGCAGTAAGTGTTAATAAAATCAAATAAAATGCTAACAATATTAGCGTTTTTCAACTATTTCGAAATTTTTGTCTTTGACTTCGATTATTTACTCACTTGTGTTTAGACAGTGCACTGTTGAATATTAGGCCTGAGGTTTTTAGACTAATGGTCCATTTACATATTAAAAACTAGACTTTCATGAAATTGATTCTTAGATCATTTTCGTCAATCCACTGCGGCTGAACATCGAACTGCACTAGCAGCCATTCTAATATATCTACTGGCCAGTTCCATTTGAGTATCAAATGTGGGCTGATTTATAAATGCGTCTAGATTTGGCTGTTGTTTATTGATAATCGCTACAACTTTAATTTGACATGAAGTCTCCACCACGTGCACACAATTACGGGGTTTGTATGTTGGATGGATTCAATTTCTGCCCAATTTTGAATGTGGTATAACAATAGTCTTACAAACATTATTCGGTTTATCTTGCTCTACATTTTTATTTTAAATTAAATTCTTTCAGGTCTCAAATCAATGTTGTTAGTTTTACATTCCATGAATAATTATTTGTATTGGAAATCTACGCATGTCTGCACAATTCGTCCAGTGTAAATTTCAAAACATCGTCTAAAAGAAATTCATCGTTTTTGTTTAAGAGTTAATTTTTCTATTTACCTATTAACGTTTGGAGCAAATTGAATGAGGATAATAGTGCCAGTGCCCTTTGTGTAGAGATTATGTGCCAAATAAACGATCACTGATTAAATTTATAAATTCCGTTTGCGAATTTTGGATAGGCATCAAACCCATCTGTTATGTGATTGGTTATAAAATGTCATTAATGTATGTTTCCAAATCTAACGTGGGATTAAAAGGATCTTCTTGCCAAATCACAAGCTGACAATAAGGGATGATATTTAAGCCATTTTTTAGTTTTTAATGTGAATTGCAGTTAAAATATTTGTTTAGCAATTTTGAAAATTTTGTTTCTTACATGGGTGGTTTTTAGCAATTCTTTAAATCGAGTTTTCCCACGTGATATAAGCAACGATCAAATTGTATTTAACTAGAGGCACAACAAAGCAAAAGTGTGGTCAGTTACAAACGGTTAATAAACGGAAATTTTTTTCAATTATTAAACACCATAATGCAAAATTCGAAATACCTCATCGAAGAACCTCACAATCAATTTCGTTTGAAGAGGAAAAATTATTAGACTTGTTTTTTATATAATGCTTAAGTGTGTTTACAACTGAAGCAGCCAATTTTTGCTGTAATTGAACATCTTTCAAATGGTGTATAAATCTCCTTTGATATCGTTCCAAACGTTTCTGTATGCATAAAAATAACGTCTAAGCTTACTGAAATATCGCTTTCCTGTAAATTGCATTTGTGGAAAATTTATATTAAACGGTGTTTCTAAAATATCACTATATTTTTGACATTATATAAGTATGAATTTTTTTACAATCGCGTTTACTCTAGTGGCTATTCTTGTTTATGGATTTTAATAAAACCATACACCCAGTTGGAATTGAATTTTCATGCGCTCAGTTGACTGCTTCACATATTATTATTCTTTGTTGATGCCTCAACGCCAATTTGATATTGTTTGTTTTGGCATAAATTTCGTTACAGTTAAATTTTTCATACATTTCCTCATTTTATTCTGAATGGTTCATCAAAAACGACCAACCAATCTTATCATTCATCGGAAATATCACTAGTTCAATAACTTAAACAGTAATTTGACATTTAAAGTCATTATCAGGTCTACAGTGGTATTCTTTGTAACGAACCTAGATTGTGACCAAATACGATTCAATTTTCTCTTTTTTTGTATCGCTCTCTCTTTCTCTCTCTATTTGTGCAGTTTGTCCATACATGGAACATCTTAAATAAACGCGTTCTTCGCCGCGCATTCAACAGGAATCGTAGTGATTAGACTATTAAGTAATTTCAACTGATTACTGCTAATAAGCATAGAGGATAAAGTTACCACATGATTAGATATTTCTTATTTATAGTTTGATTTATGCTAATTTGCAGATTTTGCTTTGCCTTACTGTATCATTTCATTTATTTTGTACTTACGTTCTTATTTGGTATCTTTTGAAGCTGAAGTTATCTTGTTTAATCTTCTTTGGTCCAGTAGATGTAGGCTTCTCACTGATTACTAGTAAGATTATATAATAATTAAAATTGAAAACAACTGGGAAAAGCGTCCATTTTAAGGAAATTATTTAAAAAAAGATAAGTTACCATTTGGTTTTTATTTTTTCCTTTCTTGCCTTTTAGGATTTTAGTATGACAGCGGAAGTATTTCATATTCTGTATTGAGATAAATTTAATGCTCCGTTTTCACTTTATTTCTGTCTCAGTTTCCTAGCTATCTCGAACGAATATAGCTTAAAAAGTTTCCCCTATATTTTCTTCTAAATTTGTTATTACGCTTGCTAAATTTCACAAGCTTTAAATTTCATCCCTGAACAATATTCAATGATTGATTTTGTTTCATCTATTGTCACTCAGACTGATTTAAAGCGAGCTTGGTTTTCGTCTTCATGAACATTGCCTTATTTAAGCTTTCAATTGGTCATTCTTGTAATAACTATTGATAATCGAATACTTGCATGATCGCGCTCTCTTGTTTAATCGAATGACCTTCTATATTTCATCTAGTTTATTTATTTTCTCTGAATGCCGTTTTCTTAACAATATTAACTAATAACAATACTAGTTTTAAGATGAATTACCCGTTCTCCGTTCTTTACGACATCCAGCATTAATTATTTCACCCATTCAATAAGAGCCTATGACAGGAATCCCGAAAGTGTCGTTCTAAAAGAAGTCTTTTACAATAGGCAAACATATAGTATGTGCTTATAACATGATTCATTCTGTATTTCTAAGGTATCATCCATCCGCCTAAGTTGTCTTCGAAGACTGGTGTTCAGTATGCATAAATTGCATTCACAAAAAGTTCCCCAACAGTCGTGATCGTCATCCTCGAACAATGTTTAACGGTGATAGCACATTACAGAAGATCCGAAAAGAAAAGGCCTACGCGTTAATTTTGCTCATTAGTAATGCCTTCATTTGCTTAACTATCAGACTCCTAAACCAAGCAAATACATCAGTTAATAAGTGATTGAAACACTATTTAGTCTGCTGCTATGACTTTCAAGGCTTAAGGAGGACCGAGAGTAATCTTGTCTTTAAAAACTAGGCCATGGCGCCAAGTGAAACCATCAACGCATTACTTAATTTTCCACATAAAATGACAGAAGCAATCACGGCAACGCTAATTTGAGATCTTGGACACAAAACTTCGGTGACAACAAGCGGCAGGTCATCATTCAACATGATTAATGTTTTAAATCTAATTGGCCATAACAAAAGTTCTCCGGATACTTAGCTTAAGACCGTACCGATTTAGCATTTCTGAGGTGCAATTTCTGGCTCTTTAGAGCTACGGTTTCTATTCTAAACTGTCTTTTCAACATCTTAATAGTCATAAAGTGAGCCAAATCTTCTAACGGCACATCCTTGCCGAAAGCTGAAGCATGTCACATGATAATTAATATTACGCATACAGAACCAAATGTCCTTAAATTAGGCTTCAAGTATTAAAAATTGTTCGCCCGGATTTAAAGCGCATCCTAGCATATTTCGTGAGGCAGAATCGAAAGCATTTAACTATACTGCAAAAGAAACGACGGAGGTATGCTAATATTAGTTGTGTACCTAATGAATATAGTGTACTTTCTATAGCTCTCTATCAATCATTATGAATTTAACAGAGGTGACCTTTTTTATGAGCAGCCTGATGGTACTGCTCTGCTTGTCGAGGCGGGATTTCTTCCTTTTGATAGCAACAATAAGTTATTGCGAAAAATTTTCGAACCTTCACTTCACCAGAAATTAAAAATTTTAGATGGAATGCCATAAACTCCAACAACTCTTCAGTCCCTCGTGAAATTGTAGGTTTCTTCCACTTCATCAAAAGTATGCGTTTATGTGTACATTTCGTAAAACTGTCAAAAGTTTCCTATTACCGAAAGATTTGTTTTTAATATTAATCAATTTCATCAACCTACTTTTGATTGGCAAAATGGCTGACGAATGGCGTGTAGACATTTAATACACAAATATTCAGCTTGTTTCATCGAAATTCGCATAGGCAAAAGAAGAGTTTATAGTTCTTCATTCAAGTAAATATTTATTTACAGACGGGGTAACATAAAGATAAAGATATACCTGGTTAGATCAATTTCTGATTTGGATTGCAAATGAGCCGAATATGTGTAAACTAGACCTGAATGTGACATACTGTAAAGAGACTGAAACAATTATTATCCCCTGGAAATAAGCCTTCAAAGAATCGCACTTGTGCAGTTCATTCGCAAGGTAAGAGTTCCACCTTTTCAAAACGAAATGGACAAACAATTTATTATAAAAACGACGCGCATAAACCACTAAAGCCATATGGATTTTCACCCCGTGTGATGCTCATGTACAAAGGAGGTGGCGTTTTCTCTGTTTATTTCCGGCACTTAAGCAAAAAGACACGGTAATTTAACTCATACCTCCGGAAAAATAAGGCCCAGTTTGCAACAAACGAGCGCTTATTGAAGGTTTTAAGTCAGGGTCGTCTTTATTAACTAAAGTTCGAATAACCGGCTATATTAGTCGTTCCTCAGAATCTCATAAGTTTTATTTGGCTCGTGGGGCCTAATTTACAGCCTCGTCTGCCCAAGCCGGTTCATGCATATCAGTTTTGCAAGACTCGGCAGAAAAGGCGACTCATTATTCACCATTTTCTTATTTTCACGTTTCACTGTGTTTTTATGGAAGGAGAAAAGTTTGATTAATCTTAGCTGGAATTGAGGGTTTATATTCAATTGTCTTCTGCCCAATATTGACGGGCACCATTTTACCATTATAGGTTTAAAAGCGGTTTCATGCTCGGAGACAGTATGTTGTCCAAGTCAAATGAGCTCCATATGCTAAAATACAATTTTTCAACGTTGCCAGAATTCACCTATAACATTTTTTCTTTTTTGGAAAAGCTTCCAAGCCACGTCCTACCGAAAAACCTTGGCTTCGGCTTTCTTAGCCTAAAAACGATTCTTGCCACGAATCAATTACAGTGTCAGAAAACCAACAAAAATATCGCCTTACAGCTGTGGAAATCTTGTGTTGTGGAGGAGTTTTGGTGTTATCTACAATAAACATTGAGTTTAAGACGTTCAATAGCAGTTGTCAAAGTAGTTAAATTAACTTGCATTTAAACTGAACACTTTTCACTGACTGTGTCGCTAATGCCACTAAACCGAAATTATATGGTAAATCATTTTTCTCAGATGATTAATAATAGTTGTCACTTTGAAGTCTGTACAATTTAAAAGAATACAATGATTTATGACAGTCTTAAATTCGGTATGTTTATTTCATACTAATAACTTTGTTCAAACGAAAGGTTTACCAACAATTAATATATAAATCATCTGGACTGCATTCTTATTAATGACGTTTTAAAGTGCAATGTTTATTTAATTTCGTTGACGTTTTCGGTGATGTGAATCACGAATCGTTCGAATTTAATTTTTCCTGGCCTGCGAGTAATTTTCGTGAATTCGATCGAACAATCGTGCATAATAAACAATCATTGACTGTGTGGGTAGAGATAAAATATCTTTAGATCAAGTTATCGAAGTTATAATAAATATCAAGCCCATGGTATATAACCATCGGTGTTCTGGTGATTAACATGGAAGATCAAATCGTGTAAGTACATGAGACTCGCGTTAGTTTTATTAAATTGTGAAAGTGATTAAATAAAATCGGATTACTGGCTATCTCAAAATTTCAAATATTACTTTTGCTAGCAACTGCGCAAACATTGATCGTTTCATCGTACTTTTAACAATCTTGAAGCGCAAGTGGCAAATATGTCATGTTTGTGGCCACATAGAAATTATTCAGTTGCAATTTACAGTAAGTAAAATTTATGCAAGAATATTGGCAGGAAGACCGTATCTGATTTGTCGTATCGTGTAAATGCATTGATTTTACTCCTTGTTAGTCGGTTTGACGTCGTGCTGTGAAGATGGACAATAAATGTCGAAACGCATCGTTAACAAAATTGGTTTTGATACGTTAAGCGGCTTTTCAAATAAATTTAGACTTGATTTTATCCTATTTTAAAACAAAGATTACTCATATTCATTGTATTCGGAAAAAAGTAGAATTTGATATGCAACCCGTTGTTTTGACGATTCTTCATGCATTAACTCCATGGGCTATTAATATATGTTTGAGTAAATGATTTGCGTTGATAACTTGTATTAAACTTAGATTTTTTCGATAAATTAAATGATAATTTGATTGAACAAAATAACTTTAAGCTAGAAAAAGAATATATTAGCGAAAAGTATTTGCAATTTTGCCTAATTCTATTAACAATTGGAAACAGACAGGATACTTTCCTTAAGAACACTTGAAAACTCGTACGAAAAGATTTCTATTCTGAAATAACAATTCAAAATAATATAAGATAAGTAAAACGTTCTATCTAAAAATCTGGTATACAGAGAGTTTATAATGCAAATATCATGATTCTTCGGTAAGAAATTAGGGATTTTTTATTCATTCTGTTCTAAGATTCACAGGATTTAGCAGAATAAATATCAAAATCCTATTTTCATTGGCTTATTTTCTAGCTCGAAGTGACTCAAAGAACCCTTTGGATAACAAATTAGTTCAGTTGTGACCAGAAGGATAAGCCAAAGACAGCAAGAACGAAAAGTATAATCTCGTGCACATTCGTTTTGTGCTAACTGGCGACTCACCAGTAGGAGGCGGTATAACGCCCTGTAACCACTTTATATTAGGGTGAGGAATGTGGGATAATAGGATGGTACAATCTTCTAAACGAATATGTAAACCTGGAGTAGTGAAGCTAACATCATATTAAGCGTCGACAATGCGACTTCAACACAAACTCACACTATATAATATATATACCGAGTCTGTAAAGGATACCAACACTATGGCTATTGTGTAAGTAACCAATGCCAACATTATGATACCGAAACTGTACATGGTACTAACACAATGGTTTCCGAGTTGGTCCATGGTACTAACATGATGGATATCAATTTATGCTAAAGTTCACCGAAATTGAGAATTACAACTATCTCTGAGCACCTGTTACCCCACTAAATCCATACAATCTGGCCTTGATTGATACCAATTATCACATTTCGCGGTAAGCATGACGTCAATAAATTCAATATGTAACAGATAAATACTGTTTGTTGCGGAGAACTATTATATATGCAAGTATGTATTAGGTGTTGCGAACCTAGTTACAAATTAGTTCAGTTGTGACCAGTAGGATAAACCAAAGACAGCATGAACGGAAAGTATAATCTCATGCACATTCGTTTATTGCTTAATGACTACGCATCAGTAGGAGCCGTTATTACACACTTTAATAATAGGAAATTCCTCACCCAAATATAAAGTGGTTAATGGGCGTAATACCGGCTCCTACTGATGAGTCACCAGTAAGAACAAAACGAATGTGCATGAGATTATACTGTCCGTTCATGCTGTCTTTGGTTTGTCCTTCTTGTCGGAACTGAACTAATTTGTTACTAGGTTCGCAACACCTAATAATACTTGTATATATATTAGTTCTCCGCAACAAAAAGTATTTAATCCTTTGGATAATTTAATGAGCTTCCTGAAACATTTGAAGACTTGAATAATTTGTTTGATACGATTTTATTGTGATATTACAAACAAAGACGTTGAAAGCATTGGCGCGTCCTTTCCTGAAATTTGTCCATCCGGTTCTTCTATTCGACTCTAGATCGATCTACGAGATTTCAGTAATTTTAAATTTTATAGAACGTATTCTACTTTATAACATTAGTAGTTGCATAATATTTTTATGATGAACAATAACAATCATTATATAACTAATATATAATTAATTGAATAATATCATGATTGCCGCGAATTGTGAGAACTGATATCGATCAAGAGCAGAGTGGATGGATTTGCTGGAGTAGCAGGTGTTCAGATGTAATTTTTATTCTAAATTTTGATGAAATTTAGAATATCATGAAATCCATTTAGTTGATACAATGGACCAACCCGTAAACCAAAGTGTTGATACCCTTCACTGGCTCCATATATATTACAAATATTGAGTTGGCCTTGGAGTCGCATTGTCGACGCCTTTATCTGACGTTAACTCCATTATTGATTGAATATCAATACGTGTAGGAGATTCTACCACCTAATTGTCCGGTATTCTTGAATCAAATATATAGTGGGTATAGGGCGGAGTACCAGCTTCTACTTATAATTCGAATATAAGCATGAAACGCATATGTACATTTGATTATACGTTCCGTTCATGCCGAATTTTCTTTATCCTTATGGTCCTATTTGTACTAATATGGTAACAGTTGTGCAACACATTATATAAAATTGAACAACAGCATAGCTTACACGAAGAGAAATCTACTACAAAAAATGCACCAGACATTTCGCCATTCGTGGTAGATTTAGAAGTAATTTATTGGTCAATAGTTGTCTTTGTAATCAATCTTTTTCATACTTAGGCAACTCATGTATTCTTTAAATCTTCTGCATACTTCAGGTAAAGACCAATCACATTGTATCTACCTATTCGAAAAACAGTAAAACAACAGTCAGTCATTGATGTATGCCAGTTTTAAGCAATTTTTTATAAACTTTTGCTTTTTGTTGGAAATTTGAATTCAGTTTCGCTCTAAATCGGCATTTAGCTTGGAAAGGAAATATGTCAAAATATAGAGAAATGAAAATAGACTTTAAAATGAAAAAAATTGTGAAATTGGAATTATCAAAATTACCTGATCTGTGTTTTGACTAAACCAGGCTGAACTCCAGTTGTGTTAGCTAAAACACGGATCAGGTAAAAATGTAAATATATTTAATCTAAATAAAACCAGGGGTAGAATAGGCCATGAGAACTTGGAGTACTATCTTTACATTTTTCAACATCTGATTAATCATCTCGAAGAATGATATCTAGAAAAACATACAACAAATAAATAAAAGTTTATATTGACCATTGCAATCAATTGACTGTCAAACGTTTTGGCTAAAACGATTTTTTGTTTCGATTATACTATAGTATAAGCGTGAATAATCTTCCCTTATCTATTTTCCAGATTTGAATGTGAATTTTGTGCATACAGGATCGCGCTCTGCAACCATATTTCAATTTATAATTGGTTAGGTTGTCATCAAAATCTTTTCTTATAAAGATTATAAAGCTCAGAAATATTCATCGCGCTAATATTGTGAAGTAACCGGTAACTCGCGTACAATGAAAACAGTCATTAATGGAGGTAATTATGCATAAAAACCTTTGGAGATCTATTCACAGTTCTTTTAGAAGACAAACGAATGAAGACTTTTTATATAAGTAAAATATTTTTAATTGATCTCTTAAACAATTATACATCAATCATTATTGGCAAATCATCATAATAGTTCTCTTTTCTGATCTTGTCTAAATGTGATGAGCCTTTTAAGTGAAATATTATTGAAATATACGTCATTCATTTTTGTGAGACTATTATATTACTTTTTGGGGTTTTACTAAAGATTGAGAATATATAACAAAAATATTTTATGCTTACGCACAATTTTTGAATTTTATTTTACGTGAAATAGACCGGTTGGTTTTTTTGCGCTAATATATTATTCTAATAAATCAATATTTAATGGTATCGTGCAACAAATTAAAGTGGCTTAAGTAAACTCAAAGGAAGCTACACATGTTTGTAATGACAGATTTAAAAAATATGTAAACATATATGTATATATATATCTTTATGTATACATATATATATGCATACATTCGAATGTTACATACAACGATTGATAAACTTTAACAGAGCTCTGACCAGCAATGATGGCTATAAATTGAAATATACTTATATGAAATAGGTGTCTCACTTAGCTTTCCAATTTTTTACTCTGTTTTTTTCGAAGCTACTATGCGATTAAAATTGCAAAAGTAGGCCTTGAAATATTTAACTTCGTGGGTGGTGAAGAAAATTCAAAGACATACTGTTGGATATGAATATTAAAGCAGAATACGTTTAAAATACTGAGTGCAAAAACGATTCTGAGTGGCTTTATCTAGTAAACAAATATTCTAAAGACTACCCATACCTGTGTATCAATTTATTTAATCGACTGTTCTAATTGAAAGCAAAACTTTTTATGCATTTATTTGTCTAAAAGCAAATTTTCTGTAATAGTAATAATAAATTACTATATAGAAAAAAATGATTATATCACCTTCACTACATGGGGAACGAGGAAGATAGATACGTAAAGTAGAAGTAGGTAAAAGCGATTAATAGACAGAATCCGCAAACAATTTTCGCTGAAATTTATTTTAAATTCATATTACCGTCAGCAAATTTTGCAATTTGGAATCGTATATTTTTAACGAGGTATGAAGTCATTTCGAAAAAATTCGCAGTTCCACAAAAAGAGGTCGTAAAATGTATTCTACATATACGACTTCCGTTACATCAAACAAGAAGTACGGAGTTTAAATAAGCAAAAGTCTTCCAAAACAATTCTTTATTCCAATCACAAAAACCATCGATAATGCTGACGGATCAGATAAACTCGACCATTCGTTTGGTCAAAAGCATTATCTACTCAACTGAAATAACACAAACATATAGTGCAAGCCTTTAAACAAAATATATCAATAAAACAAGTAAGAATTTCTGATATTTCCAAAATGTAGGACAGGGTAATAACATTATCCACACCACTTTCGTTATACCAAGGAGACAATACATATAATAAATAATGACACATGACAGAAAATATACGGGAATAAAACACGTGTAATTTCAATATCTATTAAAGTGAAATCTAGAAAGGACTATTGATTAATATAGGAGTATACATTTATTTAAAGCACTTAGTTATGCGGTTGAAACCAAAAAAATCCAAACGCCTATACAAACACACATACACACTAGAATTCAAAGCATAAATAAGCATAAAGTGCAATATGATTTTCGCTCATCAATATAAATAAAATGCAATGCAGACTTGTCATCAATAACTACATCAAATGTGATCAAAGTTAAATTATGACTGAAGTAATTTGTGCGTGCTTTCAAGCATGAGAGAAATAAACTTACCCTTAATCGAGTGATTGTTCATTCTTAAAATTGAACAAATTATAATACCCAAAGGCATTGGGCATCATTAATTATATTTACATAAATATATATCAATTTTTTCTAGGAAGAGAAAATAAATTTTATAAAAAATTTTTTTGTTATGGGAATAATGACCGACTGAAAGTGAGGAATATTTCATTTGTATACATTCTGGGCTTTGATTTGAGTTTGTGGATATTAATCATTCGTATATTTAGTTTTACATTTGTTTCTCAGGTAAACTTGTGTGTAGGTATGGGCATAATTATTTGTGCGTGTCTTTGGGTATGTATCTTCGAGCTTGTCTTTGGGCGTCTATTTTTCATTCTTATTGTATCAAAACGTGAAGTTTGAGATCTGGTGTTGATTGTTGTGCAGCTTCTGAAATTGCTAATGATGAAAGCGGTACCGAATTATTGTTGACACTGGTCCAGTAGTTGTTAAAGTTCTATCGGATGCAATAAAAATGTAATTTATTTTGTGATCGGTGGCTAGTCGAGTAAAATATTATGATAGTGAAATATTGCATTTTTAATGCAGATGTTTGTTGTCTAACTTAAGTCGCTTCGTATATGTACAGTAATTTTTCTAATTATGCTTTGTGTAGAACTGCGAAATTCGCTAAATCGGCTGTATGCTCCGTTTTAAATATATGCTCCAAAATAACTGATATTCCTTCTTATTATTTGCTTGTGCTCGAAGTGTGATTGTTATCTGTTGATCAATTGCTTATTCGAACGTCCTATGTCTATGCTATCGTGCATACATGAAATTTTGTAGATCAAGAAGGCGTTAATATAATGGGCAAATGATCCTTTGCACCTAGCCTTTCTGTGCGAAAGAGATGAAAATATTTGTACTTGGGACTTTCGTTTTAATGTTTTTATTTCACAGCCGTGCATTACAGAGTCCGGTAGATTTGTAAGTTTAGGATAATATTTTGGTCGTCATCCTTTTTGTGTACGAATCAGAAATGGTCTGGTTTTGACATATATGAGAGCTTTTCGTAGTTGTACATTAGCAAAGGTTTCCTCAGACAGCCTAGATCTCTATTGATCCCGTGGACAATGTATATGTACAATGCTATGCGAAATAGAAAATGCGGAGAAAAATATTCGCATATGCAAAAAACCATCAAGGCAAACACGATGCCAAAGCACAGTCAATCAGTACAATTATAACCAGCTCTCCAGCATCATCTTGTAAAACAACAACATTATGTCAACCAACAAAGAGCTTCCAACGAGAAAAAGACTCAAAACTAAAAAAACGGGCTAGTTCTAATCCAAGCATGCAAATGAAAACCTGCATTGTAAACAACTGAAAGAGTGTAATTATCAGTTAAATATTTTTGATATATTTCGGTTTGTATCCATTATAAACATACCACATTCTCCAGGCTATAGAATGCACTTAAATTAAATAATTTCCCTTAAAAATTGGCTCGGCCTATTATAAGCCAGTGCGCTTTATTTGTGAGAAAATCACACCTTAGATAAGTATGAAATGAAATATTGCAAAACACTGCAACCGGCTATGCTTGATGTCGAAATTGCAAAACTGATAATCTCAGGTACAGAGAATGAAGACCGTTGCGTTTATGGATAGAGAATAACGAAAATAAAATGGCTCTGATAAATTTTGTAATTAAATTTATAATGAATTAATTTTGATAATAAAATTTATGTACATAATATTAATGCGGACAATGAATGTTTTATTTTTAATGCCTTAGAAATGCGCCTAATATGTGAAAAGAGGATGCGTGTGATATATTCAGATGCGCATTATTGTCCAGAAATTACGGCGCACTTTGTTTTAAATTAAATTTATATTTCTAAAGAAAATAAACTGTGAATTATTTTAATGCAATTTACATCATAAACTAAACACTGTTATTATATATTGAGTGTCAAACATTTTCAACTAACTTAGTTCTTTCAATTTTATTTTACAAATGTTCCAATTGACGAAACCATTGATATTACAGTCCAAGCGGTAGAACAAGACATATTATCATCGCCGGTGCCAGATAACATACTACGTAAGCATATCTTATTATGCACGAAAGACTTACGTTTTTGTTTTAATTGAAGTATCCGTAAATAGACTGTTGGTGTGGCAATAAGGAGTCGCCTATATCCAGTGTTGGCTGAGATTTTTCCAGGTCATCTAGAGAATACATCATTAAGTAGCGACTTAAGTAAATGTGCTAAATAAATACGGTACGTGGATGATATTTTCCATGTCCTTAACAACAGATCGCAATCACGTACATTACTTCAAAATTTCAATAAAGCGCATAAGAATATCGGTTTCACCTCAGAGTACGAGAAAGGCGGTTGTCTGCCTTTGTTAGATTTACTATTAACGAGAGAAACTTATCTTAAATTAAATAGATCAATTTACCATAAACCAAACTGGTCCGCATAGTATTTGTATTACAGCAGTTTTTTCCGTTTCAATATAAATTATCAACAGTTCGTGGTCGCTTTTCAAGAATTGACAGGTTGGTTAGTCCAGA
This sequence comes from Eudiplozoon nipponicum, assembly GCA_029291075.1. Taxonomy (NCBI): domain Eukaryota; kingdom Metazoa; phylum Platyhelminthes; class Monogenea; order Mazocraeidea; family Diplozoidae; genus Eudiplozoon; species Eudiplozoon nipponicum. The sequence goes on along the minus strand of JAQBSW010003951.1, from coordinate 25,062 downwards.
TTCAAAAGAAAAAGAATGAAATAAATCAATAAACGATTTACTGTCTAATGGCTATCCTAGACAATTAATTTAATCAATTTTTAAAATGGGAAGTCGACCGAAACAGACGTATTTTGGAGCAGAAAAGAAAGCAGTCAACCTGAACATCCCATTTAAGGAGGATGAAGTTTCCAGCATAGTACAAAAGAAAGTTGAAGCGGCATTAACACGCACATTTAATGCAGCTAAACTACGAGTGTTATTTAAGATAACACACTTGCCTTTGCCAGCAATCAAAGAGAAACGGATGTTCATGTCGACATCAAATATTAAATACCAATATACATGCCCAAGTTGTCGATCAACTTACGTAGGCCGATCGACCACACAGTTTATTACACTTATGAGAGAACATTGCAACTTAAACGCCTGTTTTAATCATAGTGAACACATGTCTGCTATTTCGCAACAAATAGTTGCAACCTCACACGCATGTTCTGTGCACGTATCACTTAAGATATTTACTAAATGCAATAACAGAAGGGAGTTTGATAAACATATATTAGCAGAAAAAGCATGTTCATTTATTGAGGTTCATTTATTAGAGGTGATGCAGAAAAATGATTGGTTGTTCCCTTGTTTCACACTCACGTCATGTTTACATTCGCTCTCTTGTTTTGTCTATGAATTTATATTTAAAGAGATGTGCATTTGTAGATAATTGAGAAGAATATGAGAAAGTGATGGTTCTTGTATCTTATAAAATTTCTTTTTCATTTTGCACATGGAAAGGGCTTTATGAATTTTATTAAGGCTCGCATTCCAAAAGAATTTTTCAGTTTTAACTGTAATACGATAGAATGAAAACTCCATTCCTTAAGTTATGCTGAATAAATAAACAGAAATCGACCAATGAAATAATAAGCCGCATATAGTTTAATGCCATCGGTGGCAGCCAACTTAAGCTGGAAGACGCTGGGATAATGATTCACTCACTCGTATTTCAGCTTTCAAGTTGGAACCACAGATATTTCAACGCTTTTGCAACGATTCAAGACACGTTGACAAGAATAGCCACTGAAATTTAAATAAAATACTTCACATGAGTCATGAATAAAATTCTATAGTCAATCAAAATCTCCTACTACACCTAACTCGTTTACACACAATTTTATCCAAGTATTAGAATGCAGTGCTCTCCTGGGGAGAAATATTCTACATTCTTGACAGAATTTTAAGCAAATTCGGAAGGATTGAAGTCCAGGCTAGAACTGTAAGCTTCTACCACTTAACATAAAGCACAAATTTAACAGAGGTTTAGATGTCTGCATTTCTAACACAGTGGGAAGAAAGACTGGAACCACGGAGAAGTGGAAGATAGGCGAATAGAAGGAAAAATAAAATACAATAGCCCAGAGGCCGAGGAAGGGACAATTATTATTATGAATAAGATTGTTTGTGGAGTTAATACTTATTTTTTATAATTATTTAGGTATTAATGCCTCGTATGAAATTTCCGATAAAATCATCATAATATTATGCAAATATATTTAGGTGCCATACTAAAAATAATTCATCAGTTAGGTGGCCAAGCCAAGATATTACAGAGTTCATAACTGTTCTATACGTTTTTCATTTGAATTTAATAATAAATATTAAAACATATGGAGTTTCTAATTAACTAAGACATTAGTTAAAAGACTACCCAGGTAGAGTAGGTGGGTAAAAGACGACTTTGTGTGACTAACATTCTGAGTTCTGGTAATAAAATATCGTACATTGCTTCATCATGACTTCAGATTTGTAATTGTAGAATATTCTGAGGAACTCCGCTATCAACTTTTATTTTTAAGTGCGGAGTTATAAGAAATTTGCTTCCTTAAGTGTCGCCCAGTTGATGAGAAAAATAAACTGAAGAATGGTGGAATCACTGACCTCGATGTCAACTGAATTACAATTGTGATCACCGGCTATCTTATGCACTTCTGGGCCGCAGATTTTTAAATTATTAGCGGCCTGTTTGAGGATGAGCGTCCAGCCTTACAGTTTTATATGATCGAAGAGGTAGAACACTGTCAACGCTTTTCACTGAACGGATTGTTTGTCTCAACTGCGGCACCTTCATTATTTGACTAGCTGGCAGCTGTTTTTTGTAGAACTATCAACGCGTTTGTCTTGTGGCGAAATCAAACAGTGCTTATTGGACCATTTGCGGCCTAAACCACAAGCATTTTAAAACACAATAAAGAGCAGCAGTAGGAAAACATGAGGCCCCAAGTTGGTAGGAATTTAGACCGTTCGCAATAAAGAGTAGACGAAGCTAAGATTTTATGGTGCAAACTGAATTCAGATACGACAGTCTATTACATAGCGCAAAGGAAAGTATCAACATGGGAGAAAAATCATTAAGCATAACCGGACGATTATGGAGGTGCAACTCACTAATGTAAAAAATCCACAATGGACTAGAGATCAGTTGCAGTGAATAGAAATATTCGATAATAACATAAACAAAAAGTAGAGCAAACCAATCCCGAGTATGAATCTACAGAATGTGGGCAGTTATTGTATAAATATAAAATGTAATGTGAACAAAAATTATGATTTCCTTTTAGTGTGAACTTTCTATGATTAAAATCACCACAGCCGATCCATATGCAGCTAGACATAGGAGCATATTGGTCTATTGATCCGCGGTTACCTTCTCCATCAATGAAGTGTGCATTTCACGCCCAGTTTTATCAAGCGTCGGGCAAGAAAATTTCGGACTAATGGATTGTTGAAGACTGTTATGAGAATAAACGATTGTGAATTTCTCTGACAATTATTAATTGCAAATGCGACGTTTCCGCTAATATTTTTGAATTTATTAATGCATATGTAAACAAGTCTTACTGTTATAAACTTAATATATACATACGTAACATTTTGGTGTTACAAAAGCCGCAGACCATGTGTAAAATTTCAAAAGTGACAATTATTTGATGACACCTAAATTGTGGGTAGATATTTTGGGGACTTATCAAGCGTTATTCCAAAAACCGGACCCATCAGAAGTACCGAGTATAGCAGTCTCATGATTTCAGCTAAAGCTGGAGCTAAAAGGCGGGTATCAACCACTGCGACTGTATAGACCTCCACAAAAGAATTTGCAGGCAACCACAGAAGTCACAGAGCATGTGATATAAGTGAGGTTTCTAAAACTTTTGACGTCAGCTTTATGAGCACCTATATTCTGCGTAACTTAAAAGAGTGGTTCATTACGGCCAGCGGTGGATATCCGTCAGTTAAATTTACACACGATTCAGAAATCATATCCATGGAGATTAGTTTGTCATGCTAATCTCAAAGAAGCATTATGTAAAATTTTTCTGTGCCCAAAAGACCGATTGAATATTCTTAGTAGACAGAAGAATTGTGCATATACGCAGTGTTGTCCCAGGCAATGGGGTGGCATTAGCCTTTTGATCCCTATGAGTTTCATGTAGAAAAACAAATGAGGATTCAGGGTCACATATTTTCCGCCGATAGATATCGGCTATTCGATTCGAATAATAGGCCGGTGAAGGAATTCACGACGCATATATTAATAAAATATTTGCAGTGAAGCATTGAAATAATCAAATTCTACCGATCAAAATTAGCAGGCATGGCTACGATGCAGAAACCGTTGCCTGAAGGTGTCTTTACGCATGTCTGCTTAGACAAAACGCGCTTTTAATTAATGTAGGCGTTAGCTGGTCAAGGAAACCTTAATTGAGTTTTCGATTAGTTGTAGACGCACCATACTTCGGCATTAGTGATATGCTTCAGTCTGGCAATAAATCAGGTACGTGCGTCAGCTGCACTTTATATGCATTATCGGTCACTGGGCATTCATAGCCTTGTGTGAATCGAACAATCAAAGAACAGTCTTAGTATAAGCTGACAATCCATTATAAGCGTGGCTATAACAATATGGTTGCAGATTCATTAATTTTCATTTGGATTTATTGAGGTCCAGCAAAGGGATATAACGTGTCAACATTTGCTGAAACAGTTGCGATAGATGAGACTTTGCCTATGACTTCCTGCATGATTTGTAAGATGAAGGGACAATTAGTACACAAAGATGGCGAAGCAGTACATTGATGCGTGCCGGAAGGTTTGCAAATCAAAGTCACCCAGTTTTCGCACTAATTGTTAGTTAATCGTTGCATCATAAACTTGTCCTAATGATGCAGTGTCCTCTGTTCTGGAATAGCATTTAAACAGATATTCAAAGATGTTGCCATCGACGCATCATTTTCTAAAAGATTAAATCACAACTCCGTAAAGGTTTAGAATTTTATACGATGAATGGAGTTTTTACAGTTCATTGACATTAGAATATCTCGGCTCATTCAATGTCTTGAGTAGCAAAAGCTGAAAATATTTCGCACATTTCCGGCAAGTGTCATGGATCAAGAATCGTATTTTTGGACGTCTGAATTTAAACAGTAAGGACATAACATAGAGATGGATCGTACTGAATCGGAAACTTATTATCCGCAGACAAATCCACATTAGAACGAATATTTTAACATGTTCTACATTGTTGATATCACAAAACATCAGTTACATGGCGGGATCGAGTGTATTTCTTTGAGCAATCGTTGCGATTTACATTGTTTAATGCAACAGGATTTACTCCGGCTATGTTAAAATCCAAGACAGTGTTCCAATTGCCTAACGAGTCGGCTCTTCGAAACAATCAAGGGCCAGTCCCATTTTTCGGCTGTTCCTGTGCAGGTCAAGGGGTTGTTGAAAGACGTAATATCTCGTCAACGACGGGCCTATAACAGACATCCTATTTGTACTCAGCCAACGTCCGGTCTCAGAGTAATAGTATCTAAGTGGGAGCAAACTACATTCGACCCGCCACCACTGGGTTATGTATAGTGAACAAAGGAGACGCGGAACGTACTGAAGATTTTATTTAACCATCGCCTTAAAACGATTGTGTAAAGTACATAATACATGACTCGAAAAATGAGCAATATCGCAAATGTGCAGGTATTTGTATTTCATAAACAGGAGGCGAAAAAGTCTAGCACGGCGGAGTAGTAGAAGATTGGCGAATAGATGCAAAAGTGAGGTACATTAGCCAAGAGACAAAGCAAAGTGAAATTATTATAAATAAATGTGGTCATATTGCTCAAAATTATTTGATCGAATTGTGTGTGTACTAATGAGTAAAACTGTATTACTGAATAAACAATCATCATATAATGTGTATATATACTTTTATACCAAAACCATTATAAAGTTATAACTTAATTTGTATATTTTTCTTGTTAAAGTTTGAGATGCGATTTTTTTTAATTTTGATCTTTATTTAAGTCATTTATTACGATAACATCGAGATAATGTTGAAGGAAAATTTGTTAGAGCTTCAATAATTTTTCCTTTTTGACTTCAGATTATATAGAGATATTTTGAGTCTTATTGATTAGATAAATCGAATAATAGCTAGTATTATTCTTTGCTTTATTAGAACCACCATGTAATTTTTTATTCCTAGTTTGATTGCGAACTACGTGTATATATTGTATGTACTTTAGTTTCTATATTTGTGACTATTTAGGCCAGACAAATAGCTATAATGGCTAAAAGAGAGAGAGAGAGAGAGAGAGTTATATAGAGATTATTCGGTTATATTTATATGTGAACGTGTGGCTTATATGCCAAAATCTATTTTATCTGTTTAAAGCGAATTTTACCAAAAATTTACCACTTCAATATTGAATTGTGGCCAAAGTAATCAAAATGGGGATCTTAACTGATGTTGGTAATTACGGTAAGTAAGTTAGGTATGCAAATTATATATTAAAAGACATTTTCATTAAATGGCTTTCTAATTTCCTGTAATAAAAAACCGTACATCACTTCATGATATATTCTGAATTATTAGTGTTGGATGTATTAGACGATATCCGGCGGAAACTCGTATTATTAGGAAAATGGTAGTAGGAGTTCGCTCGTCTTAGAATCGCCCAGTTGATTAGAACAATAAATTGACGTATGACGAAATCACTCTCCTAACAGACCTTCCAAGACTACAGCCGCTCAAAAATCATTTGTTGGACGAGAATTAAAAGTCGAGATTTTTAGTTCGCAAGAACGATACAATTAGAATTTCAAAATCAGTCAAAGTGGAGGAAACTACAATCAGACGCAATAATACTACCAGCCCCACCCGACCTGTTATCAGTTCTTATTCTCACAGCTATTGCTTGTAGTGTGTCCTTGAACAAGACTATTAATAGCCAATTAGAGTTTAGACAAGGTACACATATGCAGATTAATCAACAAAAAAGGAGTGAAAATAATAATTAATATTGAAAAATGTAGAGAATCACATTTTATTTTTAATGACTGATTCCGAAAGTAGATCAGTGCACTAAGAAGAAATTCAAAACCTGAAACCAACCGGAAAAAACTCCACAAGACTGTACGGAATAGTAAAAACTCACAAAACCACAACAGTCTCAGGAGCTCCTTTGACACAGCCTTCTATGTCAATCATTTATGTATCGCAACGTAATCTAGCTAAGTTTCTTTTTAAATTATTTTAACCATGACAAAATATCAGACACACAAACAGAATTTATGATCTGATGGGTGTTTTCTGCGCAGTGTTGACTCACTGCGAGTTGCGTCCGCGGGATGTTCGTTTGCACTATCAGTTTCGCAAAGATCCGATTGATTCCTATTTCAAAGTACGCATCGATTGGATCTTCGATTTGGCTGGGTGTAGATTCGTCCCTTTCTTTGGAAGGCTTCAACTTCGTTCATAAAAAACAATAGAAATGAGGCACGATCTAATCTTGGTTGACTGGCGACGTTTCAGAGGCTCCGTTCTGGCTCCATCTTCAGGCCACTATACACAGAACATTACTCATAATAGCAGGCAAAAAAAGTTAAGAAAAATAGCCTTATTTAATATTTTGTACTTATCTACAAAAATTCCACTGGAAAAGCAAAGACTGTCTCGTGGGATATAATTAAAAATGAGATTCTATATTTTTCTTTAGACACTAATGACATCAAAGTTTAATGAAGATGAAGGAAAGCAACGTATTTCCCACTTGGGCATCCAACACAAATTCGATGAAAATTGTGATTTCAATCTATCAATATATGTGAAATTTGCAAAATATCAATAACAACAGTAGTGTGCTAAATCGCACACAATTAACGTAATTAACAACCTGGTAAACGGAAGAGAAATCTACGTAGAACGCAAGATCGAGGAAGCTTTTCTTAATAAAAAACTACCCGGAGATTTTTATAGACACCAACACCAGGCCATGTCCGATTCGTACTAAAAAGGGTAACAACAATACCTTTTGCTAAACTTACCATTTTAAAATGAGCTACCAGCCTCGTTGAATCCATAAGGTGCATTTCATTAGTACATAGGCCAGTATCGCCTTCGGTGCCAAAAGTACAATGAGGCTAGATGCTAAGGATCAATTGCTAGTTCTCGCCAAACTCATCCTTGTCTACACAGTTTTATGTATTTGCCATCGCAGATATATTGGACGTACGAAGAGGTAATTAATAAACGTAATGCAATATCATTTAGAGCATAAATTGTTAAAAATGAATATCAGCTATTTTTGGGCAAATAATTGAAAATTTAATGAATTAATCATCTATACATAAGACAAAGTTCGAAAAATTATTACACATATACGAAGCCCCTCTTTTTGGAAAAAGAACCCTGCAAAAATTCAAATGTTCCACTAACATGCTCGGTGAAGAATCACAGAAACCTAGCGCATTTTTGCGTCCAGGGGCGCCAGAACACCCATATAACCAGCGTCAACACATTCGATTGGATTGACAGCAAACTGAAGTAAAACAGCTACATAACTGGCAACAGTATCAGTTAAATACTGTTTTTTGCGGAGAACTAATATATATATATATATATATATGCAAGTATGTATTAGGTGTTGCGAATTTAGTAACAAATTATTTCAGTTGTGACCAGAAGGATAAACCAAAGGCAGCATGAACGGAAAGTATATTCTCATGCACATTCGTTTCGTGCTTACTGGCGACTCATCAGTAGGAGCCGGTATTACGCCCTTTAACCACTATATATTTGGTAGAAGAATGTGGAATAATAGGACGGTACAATCTCCTAGACGAATGTATAAACCTGTAATAGTGAAGCTAACATAATCTGAAGTCAACGACAATACGACTTCAATGCTAACTCACACTATATAATATATATACCGAGTCTGTAAAGGATACTAACACTATGACTATTGTGTTAGTAACCGATACCAACATTATATTACCAAAAAGGTACATGAAACTAACACTATGGTTGCCGAGTCAGTACATGGTACCGACCTGATGGATATCAATTTATGCTAAAGTTCATCAAAATTGAGAATTACAACAATTTCTGAACACCTGTTACTCCAGTAAATCCATACACTGTGGCCTTGATCGGTATCAGTTATCACATTTCGCGGTAAGCATGACATCATTCAATTTAATAAATAACAGATAAATACTGTTTGTTGCGGAGAGCTAATATATATGCAAGTATATATTAGGAGTTGCGAACCTAGTAACAAATTAGTTCAGTTGTGACCAGAAGGATAAACCAAAGACAGCATAAACGGAAAGTACATCAGTATCATCATTAAAAGCGACAGAAATTGCACACAAATATGAGCATTCAACATTGCATCTTGCATGATCTGAGCTGTTAACAGGCGGCCAAAATGCAACTGATACGGGGAGTAATACTTATATACGCAGTAGTCAACATCGCGAACACCTTGTCAAGAAATCTTCATTAATACGATAATGACCAGATCTCAAACATCGCTTTTTAATGCACTAAACATGATCTGTAAACACATATAGACACACAAAAAAGACACGTTTCCACACACCCACGTATCAGACGGTAAAATCAACCAAAAAAGAAATAGATAAAGTTGAAAATAAGACTATTTCTCATACAGTTAATCGAATAGAAACTAAAAATGCATATAATTGCAAGTTGGTAATTTTCAGATAAGTATTCTCGGCATAAACAAGCTACTATCCACAAAAGCATGCAATTTGTTATTAATTTGGTTTTCACTTCCAAAAAAATGTATTTTCTGTGGTATATGTACAGAAAATGGTCATCATAATGGTGTATGTATATAATAAGGTATCTGACAAAAATTTACCCAAAGTTTGGACTTCGTTGGTTATTTTTATTTATGCCCACTATTTTAACTTATACTCTCATTACATTTTGAAATATAATTTTGAATTGTGGTTATGTTCTATTTATCGATACTGAAATTCTATAATTTCAACAGATACATAGCTTGTTACCGTATAAAATGTATGCATATATCACCTCAATGATTGGCAATTGTGGTGCAAGCAACAATTCTTGGTTACAAATCACGGCTTTCTATCCAATACTCAGTTTGTGTCACAATTTGTGGTACTAAGTGACGATTAATCCACGTTATACTATGCAACTGACGCCATATATTACTAAACTGTATAAAGGGTAAAATTAAGAATTGTTGTTTCATCTAAATCTTTCCCGATTGGACATATATTGCAAACAATAACAATATAAATTAAATTGCCTTAATGCTTTATGCTTAAGGTTTTAGCTAAAAGGGCTATCCAATCAACTGTTTACATTGCTCTGACAGTTTAACTAGTTAATTATTCATTTTTCTAACTGAATGTGTAGAAAACCTTCTTCTCTTAGCTAACATAAAGGAAATTTTTTTTAAAAACGATTAATCATAATGAGTCTCCAAACGTTTGCGAAATTTAAAGTAGCTCATTAATTAAATTTATTTATTAGATTGCTATCTATATCTGACAATACTATTTGGTGAATCTTATAGGTTATTTTATTCATTCAGGCCGACTAAAAATGCCGGTTTTCACCCTGATTTTTTAGTACATTTAGCTATTTAAAATGGTTTCCTATCATATTTCTTATCTCAAGCTACCAAATGATAATCCATTTCTTTTATTTATCCTAAAAATTGGGTACTTTTAAAAGTTTTTAAGCTCAGTAACATCATCTAAAATTTGAGGGTTAATTCTGCGAACGTGAATCACTTCTGCTTAGTATTACCTATTTTTAATATTCTGAATTTCATATTCAGTTATCACATTAACATTTGAAATGCTACTTGCATGGTTACACGTTATTAAGAAAGTTTCCGTCAATCACATAGTGAATTAATATAACTTAGCCTAATTTAATGGGCTTAATTCCAAATTTACTACTGTTAATATAAACCTCAGCATTACTTGCATTACAAATAATCTTCATAGATACGTTTTCCTATAAAGGATGACACGTTCTGTTTAATCTAACTTCAAATGTACTTAGTCGTGTATTGTCAGCTGAAAACTCGCACATTTTGCCATCGTTCTACAGTCGTTTCAACCGCTTTTCAGAATCCAATTATTTGGTTTCATATTAATAGTAAGAAGACCTGTCCTACCAAGCGTAAAAGCAGTTTAAATCTGGTCAATATATGGATAAGTAATTATAAAACCTGTGATCAGTATTACTTACAGGTGGCTTTACAAAAGCATTCAGACATATAAATAAAATATCTTTGGCAGATATATTTCTGCTAGGGAAGGACAATTTTAATTCTACTGTGATACTACGAAATTTGCTTCCGAAACCACCTTCGTCAAAACCAATAAGAAATAATCACTACATGTCATTGTTTTTCCACAAAAATATGCGGACAATTTAATGTTGTACATACAGTTATTCGCGTGTTTTACTACACGCCTTTAAAATGAGAACAGTCGGAACACCATTAAAATGTATGCAGACTTGTTTTTTACTCCAAAAAATATTTCATAACGGAAAATGCAATGTACATTGCTTATGAGTACCATGAGTTTTGATAAGCATATATTGAAAATGATATATTCGGAAGTAATCTTATCTTACATATTAAAAAAGGAACATTGTAAAAAAAATTTCATTATTGATTTTGGTCAATATTTTTAAATATTGTAAACGTAAAATAAACCGTTTATAAATATATATTCTAAATGATTACAGAAGCATTGAAGCCCACGAATTGCACAGAATTTTACCATGAAAAATTGTTGAAAAGCAATAAAACTCATAAGGTAATATAAACGAATTACCACATGATAATTTAAAGCTACAGACAAAGTGATTTGCCATGCATGGATTTTGGTAACTTCTTAATAGCAATTGCCTTCAAATATAGAAAGATGCATGTATACCATGATTCTGTTGCCATGCAGAAGCATTGCGGTGCCTTTCGAGCTTGATATAAACACCTAACGCATTGTATTTAACCAGTCGTCGAACAACATAACAAAACTACCAACGTTCATGCGCACTGACGCGTTTCGACCTTCTATAATCATCATCAGAGTACGACGCAATTTTTATGCAGTCACGAAAATTAGCTGTTTGCAATGCGGTTTGATCCTCGATAGTCAGTTTACCGTCGTACTCTGATGATGATCATGAAAGTTCGAAACGCGTCAGTGCGTTGCGGCTGGTGGTAGTTTTGTTATGTTTTTCGACAACTGGTTAAATACAATTGGATTGGTGTTTACTTCAAGCTCGCAAACTTGATTTAAAGAATTGTTACCACCACTCGCGCAATCAATTATTGTTTAATTGTATTTTCTGAATATATATGTATATCTGGCGAAAGCTGCAAACAGTTAATGCTCGTGACTGCAGAGAAATTGTGCAGTCGACATTTCCAGTCAAGTTCATTGTATGCGAGACTGCTAGAGGTAAGAGCCGCATATCTTAATTTGATTTCAATATATATTTTCAATGCGGTTTGATCCTCGATAGTCAGTTTGCCGTCGTACTCTGATGATGATCATGGAAGGTTGAAACATGTCAGTGAGTTGCGGCTGGCGGTAGTTTTTTATGTTATTCGACGATCGGATAAATACAATGGGATTGGTGTTTACCTCAAGCTAGCAAACTTGATTTAAAGAATTGTTACCACCAGCCGCACAATCAATTATTGTTTTATTTTATTGCTTATATATGTATATGTGGCGAAAGCTGCAAACAGTTAATGTTCGTGAATGCATAGAAATGGTGCAGCCGACATTTCCAGTCAAGTACAATGTATGGGAGACTACTAGATGTGAGAGTCGCATATCTAATTTTGAGTTCCATATATATTCAATGCGGTTTGATCCTCGATTTTAAATTTGCCGTCGTGCTCTGATGATGATGATATAAGCTTAAAACGCGGCAGTTCGTGTGTCCGTCGATAGTTTTGCTATGTTGATCGACGACTGGCAAAAAATATCATAAAATTTTTGTTTGTTTCAAGCTCGCAAACATAATTTATAGAACTTTTACCACCACATCTGCAATTATTGATTTTTTAATTGATGCTAATGGTTTTTTTATTATTTTGTCAGGTTATTTGGCCCGAAGTTATATTTTTGTTTTTAGCTGCAGATTTGAAAGATATTTTTGCAATTGTTTGTTAATATTATTATTATAGAAATATTAATATTTACAAATATTGAAATACAATGGTTGTTAGTAAATATCTTTTTGTTGTGTGGTTTTTTGATATTGGATTTTCAAATTATACGGACAATAATATATATGAATATTTTAGAATCTTATCAGATTCATAGGATAAATAATACGTATTTAACTTAAAATATATGATCATTGATTTAGTCCCTTATTAGGACCAAATAAAGAGATGGTCTTTGACGTATTGCCGGCGTATTAAATGACATTTAGCACATAGTCATGAAACGCAAATGCCATTCAAATCAGAGTTTGTGTACTAAGCATTTGGTATAATCTTCTGATTCGTTATGAATGCACATTACACCTGATAGTCTACTCCGGTCGCGTCAAATGCGTACAACTACGAATATATAACATTTTCCCACGCGCCTAATCAAGTACGCACAAAAGTGTCCCATGAACACACTATAACCCCAATAACTTAATATATAAACATGACTCTTATTTATACTTTTAAAACACTTGAATAAAAAAAGAATTGGCACGCAATTCATTGGAAAACAAAATAGAAAATATATGACGTGCATTCAGTATCTTATTTTAAACAGACAATGATCTTTCATTCGAGTAACTAAAGGTTTGGTTGGGTGGCCTACGAAAATTGATCGACAACTTGCGCCTATGTATTGTTAATTAATATTTGAAGTCAAAATTAAATGGTGTTTCGCTTTGAGTGCTGGTAAAGGCAAGTGGGCTACCTTAAATAACACTCGTAGATAAATTGCATTATTTTTCCGTAATAATGCCGCTTCAACTTTCTTTTGCGCTATGCGGGCAACTCTATCCCCCTTAAATGGGATGTCCAGGCAAATTTGTGTCTACTCTGATTCTAAATACGTCTGTTCGTTTTGTCTTTTCCTTTTTGTAATTGACACAATCAATTGTCTGTGATGGTCATTAGTCTTTGTTTAATTTGTTGCTCTATTACATTCGCCATCTTTTGAGCCTGAACTAATCAATTCGTGATTTTTTCCAACATCCAGCCGCAGATTATTGAAAATTTATATTGAGATGGCATGAAACTGTTGTAATGCAAATACTGTGCAGTTCAGGTTGGCTTATAGAAAATTGGTGTACTTAATTTGCCATTAGCTTCTTTCTTCATTAGTAAAGCTAAGAAAGCTAGACAGCCCTTTGTCTCACGCTCTAACATGAAAATTATATATTCGTTCGCTTAATTTAAAATTTGTAGCAGTGTTCGTGATTGAGACCTGTTTTTAAGGACAAGGTAAATGTTATCTAAATACCGTATGTATTGTGCGCATTTACCTTTCTCACTATTCAATTATGAGATCTCAAGACGACTTAGGAAAAGCTTAGCTTAAACTGGAGATTGGGGGGATCATCATTGCCTTATCTTCAATCAGTTTATGCGTTTTTCCTTTAAAAAGAAACTGAACATCTTTTGTGCATAGCAAAATAAGCTCACGTAGATTATTACCTGAGACCGGAGATGGCAATATGATTTGGTCTACCGCTTGAACAATAATGTTAATGGTTTCTTCAATTGGACTATCTGTAAACAAAGACGTAATATCAGAAGACACTATGATCTTGTTTTTTTTTAAATTTCTATGTATAATTATGATAAAAAACTCAAGAGAATCAGCAACCTTTTAATTACCTATTAGTTTGCGTAAATGTTCCAAATTAAGATCTAACAAAGAATAAACCATTGGAAATATTGGTTTCATAGGACAATGTTTTGTACGTTTTTGGTAGCCCGTACGTCGTTGTTGTATTTGATCTAACTGACTTAGGTTTCCGTGAAACGACCTTATCAATTAAGCCAGCATTATTTGAAATATGAATTTCATGTATTAAATTCCGCTCCACTTTGTCTATTTCATCTTGAGTACTCTTTAGTTGAGGGACTCTTGTATTGTCATTCATCACGTTCTCCACCATTTCTACATAGTCTAATTTTTTCATTATAACATCGCCGTTATATTTATCAGCGACTGACATTTTTATTTCTGCATTTTGACTAAAATCATTAAGCGCATTTAAATTTTGTTTTTCGAATGAATGCTGTTCTACGCATTAAAACAATATATGATTAGGAACCCGATAAAATAAAGTGATTTTAAATCAGTTTTTATAATCAGTGCTCGTAGGCTCTATGTCGCCTGTTCGTTCAAATATCAATTTAAATGCTGCCTAAAAATCTATATAGCTTTTATATGAAGACGAATTTTATAATTTCGGCATATCGATAGTGTTTGCATTGCTAGTTTTATCGGTTTGTAATTCTGATAGATTACGCACGCGTTTGTCAAAAGAACGAAATTCTTTGTGTGCAAGTTATTTTAATTACAGATAATTGTGTTAAGATAAGGTTACTGCTCATTTTTGGATAGTCAATTAATTTATCTAAGTCGCCAGTAAGCACGAAAAGAATGTGCATGAGATTATACTTTCCGTTCATGCTGCCTTTGGTTTATCCTTCTGGTCACAACTGAACTAATTTGTTACTAGGTTCGCAAAACCTAATACATACTTGCATATATTAGTTCTTCGCAACAAACAGTATTTAACTGTAATATATTGAATTGAATGATTTCATGCTTACCGCGAAATGTGATAACTGATATCGATGAAGGCCAGAGTGTATGGTTTAACTGGAGTAACAGGTGTTCGGAAATTGTTGTAATTCTCAATTTGGGTGGGCTTTAGCATAAATTTATATCCATCAGGTTGGTATCATGTACCGACTCGGAAACCATAGTGTTAGTATCCGGTACTCATCGATTTCAAAAAAGGTATCAGTTACTAACACAATAGCCGTAGTGTTAGTATCCTTTACAGACTCGGTATATATATTATATAGTGTGCGTTAGAATTGAAGTCGCATTGTCGTTGACTTTAGATGATGTTAGCTTCACTATTACAGGTTTTCACATTCGTCTAGGATATTGTACTGTCCTATTATTCCACATTATTCTACCAAATATATAGTGGTTAAAGGGCGTAATACCGGCTCCTACTGATGAGTCGCCAGTAAGCACGAAACGAATGTGCATGAGATTATACTTTCCGTTCATGCTGCCTTTGGTTTATCCTTCTGGTCACAACTGAACTAATTTGTTACTAGGTTCGCAAAACCTAATACATACTTGCATATATATTAGTTCTTCGCAACAAACAGTATTTAACTGTAATATATTGAATTGAATGATGTCATGCTTACCGCGAAATGTGATAACTGATATCGATGAAGGCCAGAGTGTATGGTTTAACTGGAGTAACAGGTGTTCGGAAATTGTTGTAATTCTCAATTTGGGTGAACTTTAGCATAAATTTATATCCATCAGGTTGGTATCATGTACCGACTCGGAAACCATAGTGTTAGTATCCGGTACTCATCGATTTCAAAAAGGTATCAGTTACTAACACAATAGCCGTAGTGTTAGTATCCTTTACAGACTCGGTATATATATTATATAGTGTGAGTTAGCATTGAAGTCGCATTGTCGTTGACTTTAGATTATGTTAGCTTCACTATTACAGGTTTACACATTCGTCTAGGAGATTGTACCGTCCTATTATTCCACATTCTTCTACCAAATATATAGTGGTTAAAGGGCGTAATACCGGCTCCTACTGATGAGTCGCCAGTAAGCACGAAACGAATGTGCATGAGATTATACATTCCGTTCATGCTGCCTTTGGTTTATCCTTCTGGTCACAACTGAACTAATTTGTTACTAGGTTCGCAAAACCTAATACATACTTGCATATATATTAGTTCTTCGCAACAAACAGTATTTAACTGTAATATATTGAATTGAATGATGTCATGCTTACCGCGAAATGTGATAACTGATATCGATGAAGGCCAGAGTGTATGGTTTAACTGGAGTAACAGGTGTTCGGAAATTGTTGTAATTCTCAATTTGGGTGAACTTTAGCATAAATTTATATCCATCAGGTTGGTATCATGTACCGACTCGGAAACCATAGTGTTAGTATCCGGTACTCATCGATTTCAAAAAGGTATCAGTTACTAACACAATAGCCATAGTGTTAGTATCCTTTACAGACTCGGTATATATATTATATAGTGTGCGTTAGCATTGAAGTTGCATTGTCGTTGACTTTAGATGATGTTAGCTTCACTATTACAGGTTTACACATTCGTCTAGGAGATTGTACTGTCCTATTATTCCACATTATTCTACCAAATATATAGTGGTTAAAGGGCGTAATACCGGCTCCTACTGATGAGTCGCCAGTAAGCACGAAACGAATGTGCATGAGATTATACTTTCCGTTCATGCTGCCTTTGGTTTATCCTTCTGGTCACAACTAAACTAATTTGTTACTAGGTTCGCAAAACCTAATACATACTTGCATATATATATTAGTTCTTCGCAACAAACAGTATTTAACTGTAATTTATCTAACAGTCTTTTTTGCTCGTTTAATTTACACACACGCACGCGTTTTCTGAGTTTGTCGTTTGTTCTTTTCTGGGTCAATATGTCGTGCGTATATGCCCTAACCATTAAAAAGTACATCCTGACCTTACAACACTCCATTGCCATTTAACACACACGCGCGCAGAAACGACTTTTCTGATATACAATATCCTGCGAAACAATATTTCTTTGAATGTTACACCCTAGTATATATTTTTTTTCTAGAGCGTTTTGAATATGAAGTATTCAATTGAAATTGATCTTTGAGAATTGTAGATAATATATGATTTATTATAAATATATTTTATTCTAACTTTTGGACGAAAAATATATTTCACATTGTGTCAGTCTATAAGGCAAGAAAAGGCGGGCCATATATATATATATAAATGTACGTTTTCGATTCGGACCTATGGTTGCCTATTTGAATGATTTACTTAAATTTAAATGTATCGAACCTCGATCTACTACATTATCATTTAATTAGAATTGCTACAGTTAATTAATCTCACTCAAATCTTAACATTCAAGTTAGCTGAATTGTTATATTTATTTGAATAGGCTGATAACGACATGTTTGCTCCTGCCCTATGGTTAGGAACGCACATACGGTATGACTTTTCTTTCTTATACCTCTCAATTCTAATAATTGTAGAAATTTGATCATCTTTCCCATGGCCGTACTCAAATTTAATCTTTTTCCATCCTACTTCTGTTATTGTCATTAAACTAAAACAGGTGTAGAAATAAATAGGTAATTTATACATTTCTATCCCAAATTCGTTTTATGTCCACTTATGTTTTCAATTGTGCCAAGAGCGGATTGGAGCAGTACGCATTTTTAATCGAATTTCATAGAATTTGATGCATTACAGGATAAAAAAGTCTGTTGATTTCCGTATTTTGAACATTCTGATATTTCTTGGTATGTTATTAATATCAGAATTCTTCTGCATTAATGAAAGTTTTATTAAAATGTAAAACAAAGCGTTTATACCGACAGTAAATTTAGGATTACTCTGTATTTCAGAATTCCACAATTATTTACGTTCATGCTATTAATGATAGTGATAGAATAGTTATTATTATATACTTTAGCTTGACATTCTAATTCTATACGCTACTCACTTTTGTTCTATTATGCATATCATTATATTCTAACTGCTTTTTACGCACTATTCGTCGAAGTTCGTTTAGAACTAAATGCGTAACTTCAACTATTCATATATTCAAACAGTATACTTAAATTCATAGTTATCTTATATTCAATTTTAATATGAATTTAATTACGTATTTATTAACTCTTTTGCTTCACAGATATTATCTTATTTAACGAAAATGCTCTTAGGTTGGTTGAACTTCGAATAAACAAATCATTTATTAACTGAAACAATTTTAAATACACCTTCATATTTTTATGGTAGCGCTTTCGCTCCATCTTATCAACGGATTTAAAGGGCAAACGAAACAAAAGAATTATTTAGGTTTAAATTAAAAAAACAGTTCACATAATAGGTATACAACAATATAATAATAATATATATATATATATATAATAATATATATATATATATATATATACCAGTCCGTAATATTCAAAAAGAAGATACAATTAAGCAACGTTTTGATGGGTTTGGTAATGGCAGTACACGAAAAAAATTATTATTCGTTTACTCTTCTACACAACGTTAACTTATTGCTATAGCTGCAAAATAGAGAATCATTTTCGCACGCCTAGACTTAACTAAAATTGGAAAGCATTTTTAGGCTTGTCACCTTTTTCGAAGAACAAAGCATATGTAGGCATAAATGTACATGTAATAGCAATTTGATTTGGCCCAAACAATTAGAGTTTGTGCTCCGCTAAGCCTGCTGCACCTGCCTAATTTTGTTGTCATCAAGTAAAATTCCAAATAATAATAATTTTAGATGCAGATTTTGGAATAATTTTTTTGCTTTCAAACGAGGAAATTGAAATATTTCCTCGCGTGTTATTAAAGCTATATCAGCTGCATAATATGTGAACTCTAAAGTGAAACATAATCTAACTTCTATCCGCTTCATTTGCTCTCTCTTTCTCTCTTTCTATTGTAAATTAATATATATCGGTTTTTTATCAACAGTAAAAAAGTTAAAATTGATTTCTTTATTTATGTTTAGACTTATCTATAAAATGTGGTGCGAAACCATTAATGACAAGAATATTACGCATATCATCGAACTCAGTCCACAAAAAGTCAGACAAACAAATTCGCAATTCCCCTTACACAAGGTATTACTACGCCGTTTTACCATTTCCTTGAGCTGTAGTTGTTTAAATATATGTGCTGGTCTATCATTTTGTCTAATGTAATATGCGCAATATGCTATCCGTCTACTCTTTTGCAACACAAAAAGCAAAACCACAATATCATTATCTTTGTTCTCTATATTTAATTAAAATGCAGTTGCCAGTCATTGAAGAAATTAAGAATTTCTTCGTCTAAGCATGTGCTCGTCTATCAAGGAACGAATAAATGTAAACAAAATAACAATTTCATGGTTTCACACAACTCGATAAGACAACGTTCTTCCGTTTCAACAACATATCAGCCACGATCTGAACTAAAGCTGCCACAATTCCTGGACCATCTTTTTTCTTTATAGCTGGCAACTAAATAGAAATTATAAATATGAACAAATTTATCATTCGAACTGCGCTTCACTCAGTTTAAAATTTGGTAAATTCCCCTGGACGTAATAATTTCAATAAGTTAGCCAATCATTTGTTCAATTTTTGCATTGGCGCGTCTATTGTTCAAACATTTGCTCTCAAATAAATACTTTGGAGTCGCATATTTCGTAAAAAATACAATCTAAGTTTGTGTATTTCAAATGGTCTCAGTTTCTGGTGTTTCGCATGTGTGAGCCGTCTACCTTGTAGAAAATAGTATAACCTCGACGAAACGACTCCGTTGGGTTTTAAAGTGTGGATCAGAAGTCGAGCCACTCACATTACAGCATAGTAATCGTGATCCATGATGACCAAGGAAGAAACATTTTCTGGTAAAAGAATAAAACGAAAAAGGTGCTCCTTCATTTATCGTAAAACTGGCATCTGTGCATCAATCAGCGGTGATTTCATTGACTGTGATCATTTTTCATATTGGATACAAATGTCGAGAAGCCTTACTTT
Source organism: Eudiplozoon nipponicum (assembly GCA_029291075.1). NCBI lineage: Eukaryota > Metazoa > Platyhelminthes > Monogenea > Mazocraeidea > Diplozoidae > Eudiplozoon > Eudiplozoon nipponicum. Next base: position 4,880 of record JAQBSW010003951.1, on the reverse strand, counting down.
AAACCATCGTTGTCTGTCATCGTTATGCACTTTTAAACCAGACTGCTGATTGAATAGTGATTCAAACTGTGCTTGAATTACTCTATGATATTCGTTTCCAAGACTGCGAAAATTTAGATTTAATTTTCGTGTAATAAAAATGATTTTCCTTTAAAGTATATATGTAATATATTAATATTATTATTAAATACGTAAAACAATATTTATTTCAATTATCAATATTTTCACAATATTATTTTTGTTGTTATTATTATTGTCTCTTTTGTTTATTGTAAAAATATTTACAACTTTTAATTTAAAATTAAGATATGTTTTGAAAATTTTGGATTTTATTCATTATGAACTGATTATTACAAAGTAAAGTTTACTCACTTTGGTTTGAAGTGCCAATTACTTTTTCCAACCGTCGTCTCTCAGGAAAGCAAATGCTACGCCGTCGATTTTGTGGCTGAGTAGATTCCTCAGATGAAAGCATTCCTCGAGATATTAGGCAACATTGACAGTGACATGGATGATCACGACGACAGTGGAGATTGCACTCTGGCAATTCAGGTGGAAATTCATTGTCAGGAGCGTTGAAATATTGATTTACATTGACGTGGTTGATTGCAGAAATATGACTCGAACAGCGTCTATATCCGGGATTTTTTATTGATCGATTAAGATTTTCCATGTTGCAATGTTGAGAAATTACATTTCTTTTGGAAAACTTTTTTAAAAATAAAGAAGCCTGTTCTGATGGATGTGTCCAATTCCTTGTCTGGCTAGGTTCCGAATTACATAACAAGAAAGTTTGACATCTTTCTTTAAACTCCGCATCGGGCACCTTGTGATTTGTTGACAAAATGACATTTTGTTTGTTTTCAGGAAAACAGTCCCCTTTGATGCTGCACTCAATGTTGCTCACTTTGAGTATAAAGAATATGATAATAATGATTTCTGTTCACATATTTTTTTTAAATTTCATTCAAAAATTAAGAAATAATTATATATATATATATATATATATATATATATATATATATATATATATATATATATATATATATATATAGCAAAGTTCCGTCAACTTTACATAAAATTCTGTAAGGTTCGTTGTAATTACTGAGGCATAATCTTTAAAAAATTATTTTACAAAAAAGATTAAAATAAATATACGTGACAAAATCCAGATGAAGACATCGATGGAGTGCTTTTTAAATACAGCCAAACATAAAACACGATATTTATGACAATTCGCAATTTTGAACAGAACTGCGATGCGCAAATCCCATGTATGTGCGCAAGAAAAACGGCAATATAAAATTTACCTAAAGGCATCTTGTGAGACTGAATGAGCTACGCCGAAACGGGCTAATACGATTCTTTAAATCAAGATTTCGAGGTTTAAATAAACATTAATCTCATTGTGTTTAACCATTCGTCGATTAACATAGCAAAACTAAAAGCACGCGCTGTACGCGTTTCGACTTCCCAGTTTGATGACAAACTGATTATTGAGAATCAAACCGCAGAGTATACATATAGAAAGCAAAATTATATATGCAGCTCTCACACTTAGTAATCACGCATATTTTGTACTTGGCTGGAAATATTCGCTGCAATATTTCTATGCAGTCATGCACATTAACCCATTGCAGATAACGTTACATATATATTGATAAAACGTTCAAAAAATTTTTAATTAAAATTTGCGAAACGCGTCAGTACGTGTTACTGTCTGTAGTATTGCTATGTTGTTCGACGACAGGTTAGATACAGTGGGATTGGTCTTTGCTTCAAGCACACAAAATTGATTTAAAGAATTGTTACAACCAACTACGCAACGACTGATTGTTTAGCAATATATATATATATATATATATATATATATATATATATTCTTATAATTAGGAAAACAACACATAAATAAGAAAGTGGATAAAGGCCATTTATTTCGTGAATACTAAACATCTCTTATACAATCATACATATTTATACATTTTGATTAACAAAGGCTTGCCACCGTCAGGAAAATAAGCTATTTCCGATCATATATTGGCAACGGGGCACCCTGTCATTTCGACCAATTTCACAATTTTACATAAAGCAAAATCCGAAAAATTATTATTTATCTACGAAGCACTTTACATAAAACAACAAGCACCTGACCTTAACATTCAAAAGTTTCATCAACATGATATCCTTATCGACTGGCCAAGAATTACAAAATTCAACAACAATCTACTAGTATCCAGCCAAGAACCATTAGGCCCTCTACTAGAATCAACAAACGTACAATCGGATTGGCAACAATGTGAAGTGGAAATAACAGAGGCGCATACGATGACAGAAGTCTCCAAACAATGTGAGCGTTTAACATTGCAATCAACATTAGCGTTGTTACCAAGCGAAAATGGCAATCTTGCGCAGCGGGGTGAAACGATCAACTATACTGGGAAAAATAGCACTTGTACATGTTACAGGGAACAATGTGCACAAATGGCTAACTCTCAAGATACCAAAACAATAATGACAAGATCTCAGACATCACTTCGCAATACTGCGAGAATGACCTTTACATACAAACACGCATACACAACACAAACACAAACGCATACACACTCACCAACTAGTCAAAACAAGAAACAACAGTAATAACGAGTCAGATTTGTTACCAATAGCATAATCAATTGAAAACCCAAAATGTATAAATATGTATGATTGTATAAGAGATGTTTAGTATTCACGAAATAAATAGCCTTTATCCACTTTGTTATTTATGTGTTGTTTTCCTAATTATAAGAATACTGTGTTAATTAAAACGGCATGGATATCATAAATATATATATATATATATATATATATATATATATATATATATATATATATATATATATAATTAGAAAAAAGTAGTACTAATTGCGCAAAACAAATGACAGACACTGTTAGAGGGGATTTGTTACGATAAATGTATATTATATTATATTATATTATATTATATTATATTATATTATATATTATTATATTATATTATATTATATTATATTATATTATATTATATTATATTATATTATATTATATTATATTATATTATATTATATTATATTATATTATATTATATTATATTATATTATATTATATTATATTATATTATATTATATTATATTATATATATATATTATATTATATAATATAAATTTTGTTACATTATATTATATTATATTATATTATATTATATTATATTATATTATTTTATATTATATTATATTATAGATCATTGAGATGTTGTCGACTAGCATTTATATTAACATTATCTTAACTATTAACGTCGATATGCCATTTTATTAAATCTTATTGAACTAAACTTTCAATAATCTGAATCACAAATCGTGTTTTCATGTCTTTTTAAATCAGGCGTTTCTGATAAGATTTTAATAATTGTTACGTGCACAGAACACTCCTGCTCCACTGAGTGGTGAGGCATAAGAAGCAAGTGGACAACTTTTACAATGGTGTTTCAATAATTATTGTTTTGCAAAACCTATGCAAATAGGGAATATTTGTCTGAACAGCTCACTAGTAATTTTCAAAAAAAGAAATCCTCTGAACTACCCATTTTGTGAGAAGAATCTTTAGTCATTTAAGGAGCATTGTTAGAGATTTCCTAATGCGTTTGCACAAAGGACGCAGTAACGTCTATGCAACTATGAGCTAAAACACTAAAATCTCGATCTTGGTTGGATTAGTCTCGTAATGTGGTGCAAAGATCCACCGAGATAAATTCTGAACATTCGCATGTGGTTTTCATACGCCCAAATAACCAAATAACGCTTCTGGATAGAGAAGACCGAGATGAAACGAGCTTTGATTGAAAGCATACTTAGGTATACTTTATGTAGTAGTATAGCTAAAAAGATTTGACTACTCGGCAAAATCGGTGCATTGTAGTTTAGATTCCTAGCTAACAGACTGACTGAATATTTAGCTTTTGTTATATATATATAATGTAATAGAATATAATATAATATAGAATAATATAAAATAATATAATATAATATAATATAATATAATATAATATAATATAATATAATATAGTATAATATAATATAATATAATATAATATAATATAATATAATATAATATAATATAATATAATATAATATAATATAATATAATATAATATAATATAATATAATATAATATAATATAATATAATATAATATAATATAATATAATATAATATAATATAATATAATATAATATAATATAATATAATATAATATAATATAATATAATATAATATAATATAATATAATATAATATAATATAATATAATATAATATAATATAATATAATATAATATAATATAATATAATATAATATAATATAATATAATATAATATAATATAATATAATATAATATAATATAATATAATATAATATAATATAATATAATATAATATAATATAATATAATATAATATAATATAATATAATATAATATAATATAATATAATATAATATAATATAATATAATATAATATAATATAATATAATATAATATAATATAATATAATATAATATAATATAATATAATATAATATAATATAATATAATATAATATAATATAATATAATATAATATAATATAATATAATATAATATAATATAATATAATATAATATAATATAATATAATATAATATAATATAATATAATATAATATAATATAATATAATATAATATAATATAATATAATATAATAAATATAATATATATAATATAATATAATATAATATAATATAATATAATATAATATAATATAATATAATATAATATAATATAATATAATATAATATAATATAATATAATATAATATAATATAATATAATATAATATAA
>JAQBSW010003950.1:0-75404 GCA_029291075.1 Eudiplozoon nipponicum | reverse complement strand
CTTTTTGGTCGTTTTATCTACAAAATATAAATTCTTACAATTGGCTATGCACTCTGTTTAAACAAACGTTCCAACGTTGCTGATATTTCTGACCAATTTCTAATCAATTTATACGGTAAATGTTTATGGATTTTATTGATCAATTGCTTTTTTCAAACGTTCAATACATGTGCACATAAGTGCAAATTTGTTAACCATGAAGGATTTGGAGAGAATTTGTAAAATTTATTTCATATTCAGCTACATGATTCTTTTAGTGCTGAATGTGATTGTAGCTTTGATATTAAGGACATTTGCCGCCAAGATTCAACTTAACTGACGAATTCAAGAACAGCATCCATCATAATAAAATTGTTCACTTGATGTTTCATAATTGTCTACTAACAGTCCGCTGAAAAAATAACAACAATTATCTTGTATTGACCGACAAAATGAAATACCAGATTAACCTATAAACATTCATGATTTAAACGGTATCATGTTATAATGTTAAAAGTTCAAATTAACCGTCAAAGCTCATTTTTACCAAATTCAATGCTGTGACAATGTATTGAATCATCTAATTTTTTCCACCACAGGAAGAACAGAACGAGCTGAAACTCTGAAACTAACCAAAAAAGCCGGTCCAGACATCAAATTACCTCACAAGATAGAAGACAACACTCATCCATTCTAAGAAGTTCGAATCACTCAAAAGAAAATTGACAAAATATTCATTACAGCAGTAGTGTATCGAAATACTACAAGAGGAATACAATAAACAACCTGGCAAACCATGTCAGGAATATTTTGTCAGACCACAAGATTATGAAAGTGCTATATTAATGAACAACTTTCCGGATCGGTATATATAAGTCGACATCAGATCACGCATGATAAGTGTTACAATAGATATCACCAAAAAATTACTTAAAAACCTACCGTTGAGATACGACCCACCAGGCTTAAAAAATGCGTGTAGTTTAAATCATATTATAAAGACAATTTTCCACAGTTTAATATTTAGCATCATCCTCAATATACAAATAAACATGAGGTTTGATGCCACAGATTAATTGTCAACTCTCGAAATCGATCATAGTCTACAAAGTTATATAGACAAACAGAATTCTCCAACATATACCACGACCCATAAATTATATTCGAGCATGCACCCAAAAATAAACTTTATGTCCAAAGAGATGTCATATAGGCGGGAGAGACTAACCAAAGTTATAAGTTAGTATATAATTGAAAGTTGTATATAGCGTGCGGCAGCATGGCGCAATGGATAATGTTTGACTCCGAAGAAGAGGCCTGGCCGCGGCTAAATTCTGCACAGTACTTGAAGTGTCCCAAATAGAGATAAAACCGGTTTACTGAATGAATTGCCTTTTCTACATTATACTATGTTCATTTACTAAATGTAAAAATCCACTAATTTGATACTGTATTAGATTAGCCTGGAATCCCCGAACCAGCATTCTTTTTCTAGCATCTAGCCAAAACATGGCCTTCCGTTAGACCAACATCAGCAACCATCCAATCGGACTGTTAACATATCAGAGTAAAGACAGAATAAAAGATGACATCATTATCATTAAAACGCCAAGAACTGCAAACATAGGCGAGTAATTAATACCAAAATCTACACGTCATCATAATCATCCTGCACAACCATACAAAGCCAATATTAATTAATATTTCACTGCAATATGACCGCAGGAAGCGAGAAAAAAACCAAGAAAATGTGTATAAATAACAACAGAAATAATAATTTAGGCACACAAATTGTTAGTGAGATTTACGTGAGAGATAGAAAGCACCTTGTTACTATAAGTATATTTATGTATATAACTCACAGAATTGATATAAACTAAACCTCTACAACGCACTATTATGGCCAAGTCAGCATTAAGGCAAGGCAACATCAGCAACACACAGCGTGCGTTTCTACCAGGGTGACACACCGAAACTTATGAAAAATATTGTCAGAAAAGTAAGACACTGTGGTAAAACACACATGCATACATTCAACAGCCAAAAAATCGAAAGCCTAGTGAAAACTTAATCCATGGTTAGAAGAATAACAAGATATCTACAATTACTCAGTTATACAGCAACAAACACACCCATCTGTCACATACAAACAATTCAACACATAAGTAACCACGAGACATTCATGTGACTGCTGAAGATAAATACAAATAAAACTAAAAATCAGGCTAGTCCCAACTCGCTCAATCGAATGAAAACTCATGACATTAGTAACTGAAGTAGTGCATCTAGCTTCTCATGTCTGGACGAATTAAATCAACATATTTATCAACAGTAAGCATACATCCAATCAGTGGATGCCTTTTTGCATATATATATATATATACATATAGCATATATATATATATATATATATATATATATATATATATATATGCATAATAGGACCAAGATTGGGTTATTTTGTATCATGGTTTTGCGCACCTAGGAAGTTAGGTTAAACAAACCTTCAATAGGTGAGACTGTGTACTTGAAGGACTAATTGAATTGCAATTAACTAAAAAGCGATGATTTTGATTTAACAAGCATTTCGAAATTGCAAAATAAGAGTAAAAACAAAGCCTGGAAGACGGAATTAATTTTCTGGCTGATTCCATTTTTAAGCTACATCAAAATATATAGCTAAATAATGCAATTTCCCTTCAATTTATGTAGCTTTACGCCTAATTCAGGTTTTCTAGTCGTGAAATTGACAACTATTTCAAATAGCACGTCAGTTTAAACCGTTCGCGTTACCTCGTACTCTGATCCGCCAATTGAGATCATAGAGGTAGTAAAATAAAAAAAGAGTCACATTGACTTGAGGCAGGAAAGTCAACAGAATGAATAAAATAAAATAAGCAACATCCATAAACGTTATTAACAGGCATGTTAAATGTGTAATACAACAGTTTTACCAATACCTGATGGGCAGCTCGCATTGTATGACGATATCGGTGGAGCCGCGCCATCAACATTTGCATTAGAAGAGTTTATGATATTTGTTCCACTACTACCGCCAGCTCCAGACAACGTGCTGGTCGAATTCGAAGTTGAAGAGCCTTTTCGTTTAGCCGATGAACCAGAGGTTGAACTCGAACCCGCAGCCACACCATTATTTGTAGTGGTTCCGACAATTGATGCACTGTTTGCTGCTTCTTTAGCCGACGATTCGTTGGTACAAAAGAACTCAGAAACATCATAATCACGCTGATTAATCAACTCAAGAAGGCGTTTCTCCACCTAAAATAAAACAAGAAGTTCAATCTTAAAATTAGCGACGTACCAAAACACCTTATACGGTTTCGTAGTCTGAAAACCCAGTTCTAATAAGCAGCCAGCTTCCGAAATGCGAAAGCATCTTACAGAAAATCATTCATGATTCCATTGAACGTTTTTGCTGTTATCGATTGCTTTTGGCTATAACTTCGTATCAGTTGGTTTACATCTATTTGAAATTTACCATTTTTTTAATCTATCTGCAAAATCTGAGTGTAAATCTACAACGGAAAAAATCATGTTCCGAGACGACGTACATAATCCAAAACAAAAAAATAGTCATAGATGAAATCATGCCATTTATAATTATTCCCCATATTATCTATTTGGGTCTACAGCCGTTCGAATACTGGAGGACGCCATGTGGTGCAACGCCTTGCACTACGCCTGCCATCTGGACGAATTTTGTATAAAACAGTAGTCCACTCACAAAACTTTTCAGATCAACACTATCTCTCCAAGTTGCGATGTGTCTGTTCTATACGGACAGATATTGGTTTGCTAATCGGAACCTTAGGTCGAAATATGGCATAAAGACTCCACCTGAAGGAAAGGCTAACCAAAATATATTACTTTGTACATAACTGAAAATTGTGCGTAGCGTGCGGCAGGGTGGTTCAGTAATTTGTCACAAACTCCGAAACAGTCGTGGCCAGGCTCAAGCCTTTTCGACGGCAAATTCTGGACAGTACACGAAGAGTTCCCAATAAGAACGAAACCGGTCTACTGGATGAATTGTCTTTGTTACATTCTACAATGCTTAGTTTATATTGACAAATGTACATATATCAAGATCGCAACTTTGATTTAAATAATTCACCACCCGTGCGACCAATGACAGTTTATATAAAATAACAGCCAAATTTTTTTACAGCGAGTGTTTTGCCTGGAATAGGTCAATTTCAAAGTAAATTTTCTTCATGCAATAGCTTATTATGTGATGTGACTAATTAAATTTAATGCAATAAAATCAAATCGCTCGAACATATTTACCTTTTTCAATACATCATTGTCAAAATTCCATATTTAACTTTCATCTGAACAGATATGTAAAAAAATAATTTCGATCACTTTAGTCTGTCAGATCAATTAATATTCGAATTACAGTATTTAAAAAAGCATTTAAGAATTTAGCGGTTGGAAATAACAATTAAATGACCAGTCATATACATCGACAGCGGAAGTGTTTTACCTGTCATAGCTCAATTCCATAATGTACATTTTATCCAACAATATATTGTTGTCAAAATTTCATAATTTACTTCAATCTGTATAGCTACATGGAAAAATAATTTCGTTCAGTTTAGTCTGTAATTTCTATTCACATTAAAATTAGTTCATTTCACATTAGTTTAAGACAGCATATAAAAGACCATTAGTCGTTGATGTCGAGAAATGTAACGGTTTTAGTTTTCAATATTGGATGAGTTATGCCTGTCATATGTCAAATCCAAAATATACCAGTTTTTTCTCTAATGGCTCCATTTCCATTTATGTGGTTAAACCAAATCGCTGAAACATATTCACAGGTCTAAATAAATTCTTGGCATAATTTTATAGTTTATGTGCGTCTGTAGCGCTGTATTGACATAAAACTCAGTTTAGTCTAAGCAATTAGTAGCCAAAATCTATAGACAGTAACAAAGAGCTAAATCAACCTCATGAAAGTTGATGTAGACAATATATATACATACAAAAGTTACTCATTATCCCATTACTTGTGAGGACATGTCCAAAATCGTCAACCGATGAACGTGAATAAGACGTCGTAATTACTTTCATGCATCAGCCGCAATAAACTGTTGCTTAACCAGTCGTAGAACAATATAACAAAACTACCGCCAGTCGCATTTTTGTTATTTTGTTCGACGACTGGTTAAATACAATAAGATTGGTGTTTACTTCAAGCTCGCAAACTTGAGTTAAAGAATTGTTACCACCACACGCGCAATCAATTATTGTTTAAACTATTGCTTCATTTACGCATAACCATAGACCGTATTTCTTGCTATATAGTCCAGCCATACAAAAGTCAAAAGTGACAAATGTTTCACTGCCATGTAACCATAATGAGTGAAAAAAAGTATATAAGTGAATTTAGACAAATTATTAGGGAGATTTACGAGAGAGAGAGAGAGAGAGGCAGAGAAGGAATACCTTGCTACTATGAGTAAATTTATCAGGATAACTCACAGAAATGAGGCAAACTAAACCTCTCCACAACACCATTGCTATGTAGAGTCTACAAAAGACCAACAGGCCGCCTACAGATGATTCAGGTTTTAAATGGTCTGCCATACAAGACAGATGGCTACTGCTACAGATACTTCATTTGCCACTACTACTATTAATACTAATTATGCAGCTGTTACTGCTGCTACTACTACTACTACGATCAATACTACAGCTACTATGGCATCTAATCGAGTTCAGTCGCGATTTTCTTGCAGATTTCTAGTAGGGCAGAATTAGCTGTGAGGGTTGGTTTTGTTTATGACGTTATAGAGTGACACCCACAAGGAAGTTGTATTTCCGATGTTACCTTGCCTTAAAGCTGACTTGGCCATATTGGTGCTGTGTAAAGGTTTAGTTTGCTTCACTTATGTGAGTTACCTATGATATATATATATATATATATATATATATATATATATATATATATATATATATATATATATATATATATATATACCCATAGCAATTGTAAGCTTTTCGTAAATCTTACCTATAATTTGTGTGCCTAAATCAGTGTTATTTCGTTATTTCTTAAAAAATTCTTCGTTTTTTTAATCGCTTCTTATGGTTATATGACAGAGAAACATTAGTTACTGATGGCTTTTATATGGTTGTGCATGATGATAGTGATGAACATATTGATGCTTTACTTTAACAAAAGCATAGAATTCATAGATACGTGAGAGCTGTAAATGAACATTAAATCGGCCATTCCTAGTGAGAGGCTGATAAATAAAGAAAAGTGAACGCGAAAAGATATTTTAATATTGTTAATTAATTGTCATTTACGATACATTAAAAGTAATTTAACATAGTAATTATAATAAAATATACCTCTTCGAGAGTTTTCCATGTCTCCTCGGTAGAAACACGAAGACTTTCAACATTAGCCGTAAGATCATGAACAGTAGCTGCCAAACTCTTTTGAAGCAGGGGACCTGTATAGATGCGTGACTCCTTTAAATAAAAAGCAAATATAAAATAAAAAAGAGAACAATTATGATATCCAATTTGTATGCTAACAGATTATATAAATATAGTCACAATTCTGTAATACCCTTAAGGCGGTGCCAGAATTGCTATCCCAGCCAAGTCAAATGATAGCCTCTGACGACCATTTCAAGCTCTTGACCGGAAAATGCGGGTGGCTGCTTAAAATAAAAAAACAAGGGACGAATGCGTTTTCTGAAACATGAAAATACAGAAAATGTGCGCTGATGGTGCCCTTGGGGCATGGTTAGTATGCCATCGAAGAGTAGCATGGACGAATAGAAATCATCTATCGACACGAAAAATGCGCGAGCTAGTGTTCTTTTATAGCCCACAAATAATCACAAACAATATAACTAAAAATATCAAAATAGGCATCGGCAGGTGCACAAAATAAATGGATCGCCTAATCTGCTGAGTTATGCGGGTTGGTTAAGAAAAAACAAGCTACTGAGGTTGGGCATGAAATTGCGAGCCCCAGAGTGAAAAACTCTTTATACGATTTTGAAGAAGCACCAATATCATCGCGTTGCTAACTTCAAATCTTTTACCAGATGTTAGTCTTAACCTGACAGGCCTCTCTGTTCTGACGACAGAAGTCATGAAATATTGTGCTTATTGTCATGAGTTTCATGCATATAAAAATACACGTAGACTAGCGACGCTATAAACTTTGTACTGTAGCAGGTAAAAGGTGAAAATACATACGGCGGACTTCCATCATTCTTCTCTAGTATTCGTGTGCCATAGAAGTTCAAGGGTAGCTTATTCATTGGCTTTTGGAATGTGGCCGTTAGTGCCACGCGAGCTAGTCTTTTACAGCCGGCTAATCGCACAAGCATGATATCCCCATTGCTTGTCAAAAAGAGACCAGAGTTGCATCTATCACCAAACAATGTATCTTATTTGAACATAGTTCACGCGAAAGAGCGATTCTTTGCGGTCCTTATGCTATAGTGATTCAGCCACGTCTGGTATTGTCTTTCCGCTAATCAATGTCTTATTTCACGTATAAAATATAGTTCGGTCATTTTTGTTCATTACAACAGCTTATCTGATTTGAAAGCTATAAACCGTCACATAGTCAACGCTAGATTTGTTTTAGGTAAACTGGCTTTCGGAGTCGTAAACGCAAAGATGCCGACTTTTAAAATTCTGCTAATTGAAATATTCAAAAGCTAACAGTTTCGGCCTTTGGCCTTGAACAGCGTTTTGACGTCCTAGTGAATGCTGATGATTTGAACGCCAAATAAGGTCACGACCGAGAGGTAATGGAGCAGAAGGATCATGGATCCTAGTTAAAAATGGCTGTAAAAGCGGCATTAGTCAGTTGAACAATACTCTTAAAGATAAAGTAAGATAAATTGTGAAAACTCACAAGCGGTATCTTTCCACATACCATAGAAGTGTAAACAACACATAATAGTGATAACATCATACTGAGATTAATAAAATTCTTGCAAGCAGGCAAATATCGGCCTCCTCCAGGCCACAAGGGTGTGCAACGGCTGCCCTACTGGTTTAACATATGGATTAAACCAGATTTGCCACCAGATTCAGATTCCATTCCATTTGGGCACATGTATTCTGTCCTTATATGTATGCACTGAAAACTGGCAAAACTGTGCAGGAAACCTACATGGAGGCAAACACTTTTTGCGCGGCCACCTGTAACTATTGCAGATACCGTAGTAAACAGCATCTAGAACGCCCTTAAGGATGAAGTCTTTACTAAGTTGGACAAAGGTAACTGCGAGATTTGATCGGGTATATAAAGCGTTACAGTTCTGTGTCGTTTGACAGAAGAGAAATACGACATACGAAACGCCACTACTGGCTCTTAAATTATCACACTGCACTGCATCTTAACCAAGATAGAGATTCGTCATTTGGAGTGGATTTTTTAGTCGAGTCTAAACGGGTCCATTTAAGAGGACTAGTTAATTCTGCTCTATTTGCAGAGGCTCTTCAAGAACACACTCTGCTAGAGATACATATCTTTTTTGCATGAATATATGTGGATGTAGGTTTATATATATATATATATATATATATATAAACACGCGGACGCACACATCTATATGAATGTATTTATGTATGTATGCAGGTATGTGTGTACGTATGTATATATGTATGTACGTGTGCATATATGTATATTTTTAGATATTAGAATGAACATAGAAAGACGATTGAAGTAATATGCCATGCATTCTAACCTGATGCGAAGGAGTTTCAATGATGGAGTTGTGTAACGATATGCTGACCTAGCAAAACTCTGATCGAACAAAAATAGCTCGCCTGTTTAAACAAACTAGAGTATGTTTTTTGAATAAAAAAGTAGCGCATGTTATGTTGCATTAAAGAGAGTAACAATCCAAGTGTTGCATACAGGTCGCCGTCAAACTAAATCAATATTTCACCCTTAGTTGGCACAAAACAAATAACAATACGGCATTTGATTTTACTTTTGTTTTGAATGACGAAGCATCTCCCGGTAGCGCAGGTTCTTTGGATGTAAACTTTGTTTGTCTTTCAATATTTTTAAGCTTCTTCGCGTTATGCTGTCGTCTCGGTCATGTTTTTCCATGGCCATCTTCAGAGCTATTTCAATAGTCGCACAAATCGTAATACAGGAAGCACAAATTGTGTGCTATTCTATTGTGCTATCTCTGTTACTATTTATGTGGCAATTGGACGAGCTCTGAAGATGACCATGAGAAAGCATGGCCGAAACATCAAACTACTGCGAAGAAGCTTCAAAAATATTTATAAACAAACAAATTTTACAACATGGTTGGTTAAAGACAGACAAAATCAAAAATAATGAAATAAATCACATCCGAGAACAGTTGATAGATCAACCTGATGTTGTTAGTGAATTGCGTCTGTTTGCAAAAATCCGGTTTTTTAAGCTTCTGGCATGGTGTGGATCTTAACATTAGACAGGCAAGTATTGAAAGCTTGACGTATTCCCTTCATAACAAACTTTCCTATCTGAAAAAGTGTGCTAATATATTATGGAAGCACTGAATTCGCAACAAAGTGAGATTCACGCTTATGGAAAAATTGTATTCCTGGAAAGGAAGATCGTACAGTTACTGAAGCAAATTTACATCACTATTCAAACAACTGCCTGATTTAAAAGCGAATAATGATAACAACAAACAATGGTTTGGAGTAAAGCTTGTTGACATTTGCTACAAATATCAAAATTGATCACAGTCAATTAACTAATCGCCAAGTAAAGCACACCAGACAAAGGATCTGGCTTCCTCGTCATAGATCCCGAAGATTGCGATTCAACGGTCAATTGCTGGATTTCAGGTCCACAATTTGAAATTGAGACTAAATGTGACGCAACGAAAAAAAACGAATCTTTTCTACAAGATGGACGAATCCCAAATGCCGAACACAAACAACTACAGCAATGTGGAACATAAAAATCGAGAATGTGCGCCCCAAACATGGTATTCCATTGATACAGACTGTTTCAATGACAAATACGCTAAAACATGAAATGACCAAATGGTTGGCTAACCTATTAAAACCGGTGGTTAATTACTCATCAGTGACAGTTTGAAAGAATTTTATTTGTTGAAAAAGTAGAAAAATTGAAAGTTTAAAATCATTTGATACTTGCGCTAGATTTTGGGTAGTTAGTTACTATGTCCTTTAAGTGGAAACTACTGAGTTTGTATGCCATTACGTCCTAGATATTTACCAAATTTTAAACTGGGTGAAACGTAGTTGGAAAGATTAGTGTGAAGCCGAGTTTGAATCACTATTCAATCCGCTGTCTGATTTAAAAGCGAATAATGATGACATCCAACGATGGTTTAAAGTAACGCTTGTCGATATTTGCCACTTATATAAAAATTGGTCACAGTCAATGAAATTTACGTTGAATAAAGCGCACATGGCTGCGTTACGATATGTGACCGAGGACTGTAACCGTGCTATTTATTCACCGAACAAAGGATATGGCTTGGTTTTCATAGGTCGTGATGATTAAGTTTTGAAAGCTAATTGTTTGATTTCTGGTTCACAATTTTAAATTTAGTTTATCGGTGATGCAAAGGCGAAATCCATGTGTACAGTTTGAAAGATTCCTTCGACTTTGTTGTAAAATAAGACAAATTTAACGTTAGAAATCATTGAATGTGTTAGTTTGATGTCGGGTCATTAAATTCAGTGAAATGCCAATGGATAGGTCACTGTATCTATGCTGTTTCGATATAAAATACAGACAAAAAGCTGATCTGGAAGTAGTTTCGGCTTTGGCTCCTATCGTGACCGATATGTTACTATTTTTTGGAATGAACTAACTTTTATTTATGAAACAAAATGAAAGTATACGATCGTTATATAGATGCTATTTTTGGTCTTTGTTAGACAAGTTCGCGCTGAAGGACTTATTAATGAATTCAATGAATGGCATCAGAACGTTAAACCTATAATTGCAAATGTACAAACATTTGTCAGTATAAACTAAGTATCGTAATAGAGTGTAAAAGGTAATTCATCCAGTAGACCGCTTTCGTTCTTATTTGGAACTCATAACGTACAGGCCAGAATTTGCCGCAGACAATTAAGATATTGTGTAATAAAGCATTGCGTATTTGGTCGCCAGACTGATTGCAGACTTCTTTGGAAGGCGTGTGTAAGACTCTTATCATTAATGATTATTCTCCACATTTTACAGCTGATTATAAATCCAATAAAATAATAAAACCTGCAGTTTATTTTGCCGTTGATAAGAAACCGGTGTATATTCACTTACAGCATAAATCTGAAGAGACAATGAAGAGCCTACGTGATAGATTGCATTTAGCTGACTTAGTTAGGGTGATATTCACCACATAAAACTTTCTCTGCCTAATGTGAAAAATTCCACTGTTATCTATAATTGTAATTGTTCCTGTGGATAATCATACGTAGGCCGAATCAGTAGAAGATTGTATTCACGCTTGTTGTCGTATATACCAATCTGGTTGTTGCAGAACATGTTTGGTGATGTATGTACGTGTATAAATAAACTGTTTTCTCCTGTGAGAAAAGTGGCATGACGACAAAACGCCTTTAAATCTTAATTAATTTTAGGTATGCTACTATAGTTTCACTATTTGTAAATGATTTAAATACAACGACGCTGTCCAGAAATTTTCAAGCAAAAAAGAACTTGTTCGTGCACTGGCATTGAAAGTCTCAATGCAAAAATGACATAAGTAATCTCTTCTTTCATTGTAAACATATTGGACAAATATTTTTGTGTACATTTTCTTCAGACTGTTTTTCTGTTTAAACAATGTTAATTTGTGGGTTCCGTTGTATTTCATTAGTCGAACAACATAGAAAAACCACCGACAGTCACTGGCCCTGACGTGCATTCATTGATCGTTTAATTGTATAACTTATATCCATAGACTGCATAGAAATTGTGCAACCGAAAAATCCGGTCAAGAAGAATTTATGCGAGACAACTAGAGGTGATAGCCGCTTTCCATATATATGCATTGTGGTTTGATTCTCGCTAGTCAGTTTGCCGTCGACTTTTGTTGATGATCATAGAACATCGAAACGCGTCAGTACGAGTGACTGACTTTAGTTTTGCTTTGTTGTACGACTGGTTAAATACAATGGTATTCGTGTTTATATGAAGCTCAAAGCTTGATTTAAAGTACTGTCCAGAATTTGTTGTAGCAGGACTGGGACCTCGGCAGGTCATCTTCGGTCTGTGATTCTAATCACTCAGCATCCATGCTGCACCCTGGCTCAGTGGTTAATCATAGACTTCGAAGCAGACCTGACCAGATTTGAAACATGTCTGCGATAAATTCTGGATAGTACTTGAACAGTTCTGAACAAAGACAAAACTGGTCTACTGGATGAATGAATTGCCTT
Source organism: Eudiplozoon nipponicum (assembly GCA_029291075.1). Classification (NCBI taxonomy): domain Eukaryota; kingdom Metazoa; phylum Platyhelminthes; class Monogenea; order Mazocraeidea; family Diplozoidae; genus Eudiplozoon; species Eudiplozoon nipponicum. Next base: position 62,984 of record JAQBSW010003950.1, on the reverse strand, counting down.
TTCTACATTATACGGTTCTTTGTTTTTGCTGAAAAAATATATAAAAGGAATGGTATTTATATGAAGTACTCAACATAACTTTTAATTATAATCATCGCCTAAGCAATCAAGTATTGTTTAATTATATAAATTTGGAAAAAATGTATACTCAACATTTAACTTAAGTATAATCAAGGTTGCGAACTTGATATAAACACCTGACCCATTAAGTACATCTATTTTTCAGAACAAACTAAGAATTGTATATTGTTTATACTGATAAATATGTGCTTAATGGGTCAGGTGTTTATATCAAGTTCGCAATCTTGATTATAGTAAATGTTATTAACGCCCGCGCAACCAATGTACGTTTAATTTAACTTAACTTCTTATGTAGTTAAGCTTAAACGAAATAACTATGTTAGGAAATTAGAAAAAATATTAACAAGTACAGTTAGCTTCATCTATTCAGTGATTTTCTTCCTACTGAATGATTTCATCATTGAAGAACACAATGGATATTGTTTAATATAGATACATGAATGCATACATAATGATGTGGCCTCACGAGCCACCTCTGTTATGGGGTCTGTGTAAAGGTTAGCACGGCCCATTAAATCGGAATAACCTGGCTCGTTCTGCACACAACAAGTTTTTTGCACCCATTGTCTTTAATTTTTCGTCGAATAATCCGGATACCTGTTTAGGAAGTCTTTTTCACTAGAGAGCACATCCCACAATCGATTTGACAATCAAGAGTAAACTAAATGAACATAGGTTGCGCGGCTGTTGATAACAATAATTAAATCAGGGTTGCGATCTTGATATAAACACCTGTCACATTACGTGCATACATCTGTCAAAATAAAATAGCCATTGTATAATGTAGAGAAGACAATCCATCCAGTAGACCGATTTCGTCTTCGAATTTCCTTTTCTACATTATAGTTTTATTACTGAGACCACTTCTTTATTTAGAACCAGTAGCGAGTCTATATATTTTTATAAAAAAATATATAAATAGAATAGTTTCGGAACGAAGTTACCATCATCATCCTCATCGTCATCATCATCATCATCATCATCATCACGTCCAGCCACACAAAAGTCAAGTGACTAATGTTTCACTGCCATATAACCATAAGGAGTGAAAAAAAGTATATAAGTGAATTTAGACAAATTATTATTGAGATTTACGAGAGAGAGAGAGAGAAGGAATACCTTGCTACTATGAGTAAATTTATCAGGATAACTCACAGAAATGAGGCAAACTAAACCTCTCCACAACACCATTATGGCCAAGTTAGCATTCGGGCAAGGCAACATCAGCAACGAAGTTACCACATTTGCTTAAATATTCCTTTATGAGTACTGTAATGTGTATTTGTGAAAATACCTCGTTCCTTAATAAATGTTTAAAATTTAATGTTATACTGAAATGTTTTAGGTTTAAACTTTCATTCGTTTTGGATAAAGTAGGAAATACTCTTAAGCATGAGCTTTGTTTACATTTAATAAAAATATCGATTAATAAACTAAACAAACGTAAATTTGAACTGATTAGAGAGAAGACAAAAATAAGATCCATATTACTCGCGAGATTACGTATGTTGGATTTCAAACACATTGAAGATTTCACAGACAAAACGAGGGATAATGAAATTTTAAAAATTAGACAAAGGCATGAAAAAAAACTAGCAAAATTGGGAATTAATTGCCCTTTGAGAAATAAGAGAATTGATGGGGTCATGTCCAAACGTTTAGTTAATTTATCGAAAATGGATCTCAAGGAAGACCAAAAACAAATTCTTAATCTTGGACTTAATACTGCGATCCCTATTGATTACGTACCTAGGAATGAGATAATTACGGAAACAGTAAAGATTGCCCAGTTCCTCCCAGACAAAGATAAGACTAGGTTTGAATTGGATGTGTCCAAAGCGGTGTTAGAGCATAAAGAGGTGAGATGCAAGCCGAGTTATGATCTGAAACGCTTAAGAGCAGAATTATTATCCAATAAAGTAATATGCCTTAAGGCGGATAAAGGTGGTGCAACGGTACTAATGAACCGGTCAGATTATGAATTGAAAGTGTATGAACAATTAAATAATTTCGAGGTTTATAATAAAATAAATAAAGATCCATCTGATAAGCTACAAGGACAAGTTAAGACTATAATTAATTGAATGATTGAGTCAAAGGAATTAGATGCAGGACTTGGGAATTCATTAATACAACGTGACACAGTCCCTCCGAGAGTTTATGGTCTAGTGAAGATTCATAAACTGGGGAATCCACTTAGATTAATCGTTAATGTACAAAACTCACCAACTTATAGATTATCTAAATTTCTATGCAACAGAATTAGAAAATATACTTATTTCTTAGATTATACTTTAAAGAATACATATCATTTTATTGACATTATTAGTAGATATAATTTGAATGATAATGATAGAATGGCTAGCCTGGACGTTGTATCGATGTATACTAATGTCCCGGTACAAGCAGCATTAGAAAGTGTGAAGCGTTGTTTAACAGAGTTCCCAGAGATAATAGAAGGTAGTAAAATGATGTTAAGTAGTATTATGGAAATCTTAAATATTTGTATCTCCTCAACCTACTTTAGGTTCAGAAATTAATTTTATAAACAAGTTAACGGTGTCCCTATGGGACAACCACTATCAGTCCCGGTCGCTAATATTTTTATGCACTATTTTGAAAAAAATCTGTTGTTAAAATCTCCTCTCAAGCCAAACTTGTGTGTGAGATTCCATGATGATATCTTTATAATTTGGAATCATGGTGATAATGAGTTAAATAAATTCCTCGATTTAGCCAACCAGTTAGGTGAATTAAAGTTTACATTAGAAAAAGAGAATAATAATAAATTACCCTTTATGGATGTGAAAATAAAACGGAATGGTCCCAGATTGAAAAGAGATATTTTTAGAAAAGAGACTTATTCGGGACTTCTTAATTTATTCTCAAATCACCCATATGGCATGAAAATAGGCATTCTTAAATCCATGATATTAAGGAGTCTTAGAATAGTGGATATAGAAAATCGAGAAAAGGAATTGAGGAGATTAAGGGAAATATTCGAACGGCTATCCGTCAAGTATAATAGATAGATTATTAATAGAGATGTTGCTGAGATTTAATAATAAAATAATAAACAAAGTAAAGAAGTAAACAGAACCGGATAAGCAAAAAATTATGGTTTTACCTGATTCAAAGTTGAGCAGAAAAATTAGACTAATAGCAGCTGAATAAAATATCAAAACAGTTTATAGACAATCACTTTCTATAGGCAATAAACTACCCAACCAAAAAGAAAGAGTAGAACCTCTCGAGACATCAGGAGTATATGCGATACCTTGCAAAGTGTGTAATCTCAGGTATATAGGCGAAATCATGCGACCTATAAAGATAAGTAGAGGTGAACACAAGACAGCCTGCAAATATGGACACATTCAAAGATCAGACCTAGTTAGGCATTCGAAGGAAATGGGTCAGGAAATAGACTGGGAGGGATGTAAACGCATCGCGTTATGCAACCGCAACAGATTAACTAGAATAATTAGAGAGTCAATTGAAATAAAATCAGGAAAAGGTGTAATGAATGTAACATCGGTAGAAAAATCATTGGGCCCAATATTTAATGAAGCATTTTCTACGGTCAGAAAACGTGAGGCTGCGGAACCTGAATTAAGTGGGAACCTAAGTAAAAAACCTCGCTTATAGAAAACTGATTGCGAATGACCTGTACCAATATCAATTCCTATATACTTATCTTTCTCAATAAAATGTTCCAGAAGAGGGTATACAGATTTAGCAAGGGTTAGTAGATAGGACATTAGATTAGAGACATTTGACTCACACTGTTGCTTATATTTTATATATTTATGTAAGGTGTGAATATCTTAATAAATGAATAATACGTTGGTCCTAGAGAAGATATTCATGGTTAACAGCTATCAAGTGTTCTTTTAAGAGGAACTCAAAATGCGGTAGATAGACGGATATATAGATAGTGCTATATGTAGATAGATAGGTTTATTCTATATACATTATATATATATATATATATATACGGACATTAATCATTTTATACATTACCATTAAAATATATATATATATATATATATATATATATATATATATATATATATATATATATATATATATATATATATACGGACATATAATCATATATATACATATGCCATTAAAATTATATATTTATTTAAGACATTTAACTCACACTGTTGCTTATATTTATATATATGTTTTTATACATATTTATATGTATTTTATATATTTATATAAGGTGTGAATAAATAAATATACAATTTGATTAATTGGTCAAAGAAACAGGAAGAAAAGAGAAAAATAATAATTTATTAGAAATATGCAAACGTATATATTATATGTATATGTATATATATATATATATATATATATATATATATATGATTAGAGATATTGGACTCACACTGTTGCTTATATTTATATATGTTTTTATACATATTGATATGTATTTTATATATTGATATAAGGTGTGACTAACCTAATAAATAATTATTATTAATAATATATATATATATATATATATATATATATATATATATATATAGGATTAGGGATGTTGGACTCACACTGTTGCTTATATATATATATGTTTTTATACATATTGATATGTATTTTATATATTGATATAAGGTGTGACTAACGTAATAAATAAATAATAAGAATAGAAAATATTCATGGTTAACAGCTACCAATATATATATATATATATATATATATATATATATATATATATATATATATATATATATATATATGAAGGTGTTACGATATTATATTTAGATATATATGTATATAGACATAATGAATTATTTTAGTCATATGAGCATATATTCTTATGCAATTATTTCTAAGAGTTGATTAACTTCGCATTGTGCTTACGATTAGTTTTGAAAACCGTTAGTTTGTCCATACTCTCTCTACCTTTCTCTCTTTAATCTTTGACCTAATCGTCGCTATGACATTCACTCTCCTTCCATCTAGGTAACTTGCTGCTCCATATTTGAACTAATTTGTTACTATGTGCGCAATACCTCATACACCATTGTATACATTAGAGTTCCCGGCTTTAAATAAAATACAGTATTTGACAGTCAAGGTTTTTGGTTTTATCAGTTTTGAATTTTGATTACCGTGACATAGTAGCAGTACAGTTATAACAACTAAAAAAAGGTTCGATACTTTCTCTCTCCCCTACAACATTCTGCACACGAGATGAGATTATGTATACCGGGAATTTGAGATAGCTGAGGTAAGGATTGGTCTGCTAATTACAAATAGTTATATATTGAGTTTAGTTACTGAGACAAATTCTATGTTTAAAACCAGTGTTGAGTTAAAAAATATAAATAGAATGGTTTTGAAACGAGGTTACCACATTTGCTTAAATCTGCTATTGTGAGTATTGTGCTGTGGATATAAGGAGACTAATTGGCCTGAAGATGGAAGTGGGATTCAACTTCCGAAACGTAGCCAGTAAACAAAGATGTGATAGAACCGCATTTCCATTGGGACGAATACAAACTCAACCCGATCAAAGACAAAACAAAATTGGAAATCGTGATCAATCGGATCTTTGTGAAACTGTCCGTGCAAAGCTACTACCCACGTATGCAAAACGCGACATTGGAATATATTAAGCTGGCACTCCGACAAAACAATTTAAAAAATGTAACAAATGTTTCAAATACACAGCCTTTCACTAAGCCTGTGTTAGGGTTTCACGTCAGCATATTTAATGTGCCAACATTCGAAAAAAATTGGACAAAAGGAAGCTTTAGCATGTTTTTCGGATTTATTAGAAACCGATATATGTCATGTACCCAAAACAAGAATCCAGTATCTAACGAGCTCTACAGAACTATATGTTCCATCTTTATTTACGCGTTACTGTCGTCGAACATCTAGTACCAAAGAATTGTTTTCAGCAAGAAACTGGAAAGTCATTATTTTTTACTTCACGAGAAGAACCATTCTAAATTGAATGAATTGCTGTCAAGTCAATCCTAAACAGGCCTAATGGCGTCTACTAAAAGCAAAACCAAATGCATTAATCAGCAATGCCTTTCCAATGGATTTACATTCGTTCCCAATGAATGCAGCAAAGGCGACAGCAAGGATGCTTCCTAATCCGACCTAAATTTTTAACTTAAATGAATAAGAAGTTTTACAGTCTTGGTTATAGGTGACATGAACGCTCAACTAGGGAGATTAATCGGCGTAGAATTTCATTTGGGTGAAAAATATACGTTAATTTCAGTTCGCATCACAGTTGATGAAAGACTGATGTATAGCTACGCACAGCATAAACTGTACATGAGCGCCACAAAACTCAAACGTAAAGCAAGCGTTGAGCCATATGGCGACCACCAGCCACCGGACTGTTATGGACTAAAATATATCACACTGCCGATAATTGTGGATAGTGTCATTGCATCAAGATTTGTCGTTCGTTTTGGAACAAGCTAGATTCACGCCAGGACAATGTTGTGTTGTTAATAATTTTACGTTAAGGCAAGAACTTGAATAAGGACATAAAAATTGACCTTCCACAATAGTCAAATTTATGGACGTAAAGTATGCGCTTTATCTTAGGGGAACGAAATGTTCTATTCGAAAGTCTGTCGAAATTGGTAAATAATATACATACTCCTTATGCAAACACCTCTGCCGCATTAGGGTTTACAATAAATTCTGAAAATTGTACAACTAGCTGTGATGTTCATCATAGTTGTCGATTTTCCACATTTTATTTACTTTTGTATTAAATATTGTTGTAAGGGTCATACGTACAATACATATGCACGTTCAGTTTTATTATGTTAGTGAAACTTGTTCTTTTATATTCGACGAATTTAGACGTTTAAACGTATCCGACCATTGTTGGTAAAGAATAGCAAATATAAGTAACCAGCAATGAATTGCCAACGCTGACAACAGTAGGCGTAATTTTGGATCGATTAAGAGTTGCTCCTCGTAAGAAAAACAAATAAGGTTCTATTTACCACGATGGCTCGTTTATGTTTTACCTATGCCTTCATCTCGATTTACCATTACACCATTATTCTCTCAACCAATGCAAAATTGGCGTTAAAACAAAGTGGACAAATTTTGACATGGAAGAAACAGTTAAAGTAAACTAAAATCAATTTGAGAAGTATAGAAGCCGTTCATCTATAAGAATAGGGCCCATGTGCACATCATCGTTCTTGGTTAGAAATCCTGCGCGATATGGCATCGAAGAAAGGTCAGTGGCGATCTAACTGTAGATTTCTAGTAGAATATAACAGTTAAATACTGTTTGTTGCGGAGAATTAATATATATGCAAGTATGTATTAGGTGTTGCGAACCTAGTAACAAATTAGTTCAGTTGTGACCAGAAGGATAAACCAAAGGCAGCATGAACAGAAAGTATAATCTCATGCACATTCGTTTCGTGCTTACTGGCGACTCATCAGTAGGAGCCGGTAGTACGCCCTTTAACCACTATATATTTGGGTGAAGAATGTGGGATAAAAGGACGATAGAATAATCTTATTAACTTACTTTTTAAACTTTGGCAGATATAACTGCAAGGTTCGAACGTTTTTATGAAGTGATAAAGTGAAAACCGCAGGGTAGCTGTATCGTCGATGTCGCCTTGCCTTAAAGTGGACTTCAACTTAATGGTATTGAAAAGAAATCTTCATATTATTATTATTATCACTATTGTTAATTTTATTATTATTAATATTATCATTATCATTACTATTACTAACATTATTATCACTAATATTACAACAACTACTACTACTATTACTATTGATACTGCTACTAATCATCGTTATTATTACTATTATTGTTGTTGTTGTTGTTGTTGTTGTTGTTGATTTTGTTGCTGATGATGATGTTGATGTTGTTGCCGTTGCTGCCTTTGTGGTTGCAATTCATGTTATTGTTATAATATAATTTCTTCCTTCCTTTCATGTTGATAAATCAGTAAAGCGTTAGTACTTAAATGCTTTTATATTACTGTGTGATGCTGACTCTCCTCTAAATTGCTGGGTATTACATTTTGGAAATGAATATGCCTCAATGTGTTTAAACAGTTAGTTTAAGTAGCACAGGGTTGGCCAATTAATTGAGAAATCATCTGGAATGTGGCTAAGAGACTACACAAGAGACAGAAAAAAGAAAGTCTGCCACATATTGACGGAGATAAAAATAGAACTACTCACCAGATCTTCTTTGCCTGACACGAAAGTGAACAAAGTTGGACGTTGGAACGAAGACTCATTTTTTCGGAAAAATTGAATATTGTCCTGCCTCAGATCAAGTTCTTTGATGTTTCGATTTAACAAGTCGCTGATTGAGTCATGGCAGGATCGTAGCGCCTCTTCGCACGACAAGTGCATCATTGCAGCTCTCGCCAAACTGTTATGAAATCCACATGACATACACTAACGGCATGCGCAAATGAAGCGGTTTGATTGGAAAAACAGCATCAATATCAATTTAAAAAGTTCATTATATAAAAAAGAAACTTTTAATCCAAGAACACCTGTGATTAAGCAATACATGATTAAAAAATAATCCATACTAGCACATACCTATAAATATATAACACGGTTATGATTCCGGACATTTTTATTCGTGTATGTCAAGAATTCTATTTTTAGTTAAACAGTCATGTTTATTGATATTTATTATAATGGATTAAAACTAGCCCTCATTTTCGTAAATTAGGCTATTTTTCTAGAACAGTCATATTTTGTTTGATTAAACTCTTAACCCTTACACACGCAGATTAAATTTATCATGGAAATTATTGGTTAATACGCATGAAAACTTGTTTTTGATTACAAACGATTATCAGGTTAATAGTGTTCAATATATAATTTATTTTAAATCAATAGTCTATTTTACTGTGCTCATCGAGAGGCAATTGCTTGAACGGTTCGCACCGACAAAAATATGTCTATAAAGTATGCAAAATTGCTTGTCTGATTGTCTTCATAGCTACTTTGGTAGACATTAGTTTACCTTGCCACGAGTGGCAGACACGGCATGTCATCCAGGCGCTGTAAACAAATCTACAGTATTTTCAAGCTCATGGCATATAAAATTGTTCAATAATGCATTTATTATCCAATCTATATAATGACTACACACCAAAATAGGAATAGATAATTGAGTCGGTTTTGAATACAAACCATTTGAGTATATACTCAGTATTTTGTATAGCCGAAAGCTGGTGTCCTCGCTACTAATCTGATATTTGTACTTTTAAGTTAAGTTGAATTTTCATGGAAACTATTCGTTACCAAAAAATAAATCAACTGACAAACCTAGGTAGACAATCAATAAAGTGTTGATATGAATACCAATAAGGACACCGCATTATAGGTTTTAATGGAATCAGTCTAAAAGCTTGGATAAGGTCAAATCATGACGCAGTAGTGCTCAAAGATTGGTTTGTGAAAAAAGATAAATATAGCAGAGATCAACACAAAGGAGTAAAGACTAGAATAAAAGGAAGCTTTTTAAATAGATAAACTTGTTTATTAAAGAAAATTAAATTAGCGAGTGAAGTCTGCGTTTAATCTGCGTTTGTTCATATATCTCCAAATACTAGGACTTGAGTTCGACCCAATATGAAAACAAGAGAAACCAAAGCTGTGGGAAAATAATCTGTTGGACAAGACTCCATTGAAACCAAAATTGTGCCTGTTTCTTGGATGACATATTAATGATCTGGAACCATGGTGATAATGAAATTAGTAAATTTCTTAAATTTAGCTAATCGAATGAGCGAACTCCAATTTACCTTAGAAAGGGAATCATCAGGTGAATTACCATATTGGATGTCAAATTAATTAGAAATGGTCAGAAATTGGGGAAAAATATTTATAGGAAGGATACTTATTCAGGAATCCTTCTTAATTTCAATTCCAATCACCCGTATCGTATGAAAGTCTGTATCTTAAAATCATTAACATTAAGTCTTAGGTTAACATATGTAAAGCATAGGAAGTTAGAATTAGGTAGACTACGCAATATATTCAAGGCTAACAGTTACCCTCTTCATTTAATAGATGCAACAATGATGGACGTCGTGAAGAAATTTAATCTTAGTTTGAGGTACATAAAATCGAATAAGAAGAAGGAAGAGCGGATAGTCATGGTATTACCGGACTCTATATTAAGCAGGAAAGAGAAATCATTAGCTTTATAATACAATATAAGGACCATTTTAAAATAATCCCTCACACTTGCCACTATACTCCCTAACCAAAAAGAAAAGACTGAAACCTTACAAACATCAGGAGTGTATGAGATCCCATGCAATGATTGTTGTCTCAAGTAAGTTGGTGAGACCTAAAGCCGAATCAAAGTAAGAAGAGGTTAACATAAAACTGCGTGTAAGTATGGACATATTGCTAAATCTGATCTTACTCGTCATGTAGTGGAGACTGGGCATACTATCAACTGGGAGGAATACAGACGAATAAAAATTTGTAGTCGTAATAGGGTGACGACATTGATTAGGGAATCTATCGAAATTAAATCTAGAGATAATATTATGAATGAAACAGCTGTTCAAAAATCTTTAGGTCCTATTTTGAATACCACATTATCTAATGGCAGGAAATGGAAATTGTATAAATTGGAAACTGAAGCTAGCTCCAGTAAAAGATTAAGAACATCGGATTAAGAATGATTAATTAGTGGGCTTATTGTTCAAGTAATGAATAATCAATTATTATGAATATAGTCATTCTAAATTTCATCTCTAACTATTCATTTGATTTTAAAACAAATAATGATTTCAACCTTAATTTTCTGTTTTACACCCCACCCCACCTATTGGAAATATTTTAATAATACAATATTTATAAGTTATAATTTGTCTGACGCGTGCAAAGGGTAAATTAATGTCTATTGACTGCAGTTTCATTTAGATGTACGTACATGTGTATCAATTAATATTTTAACGAAGTTTTTTAGTTATTTATACACATACCGTGCGCCTTTTTAATGGTATTCCAATAACTGTTATTAACCTGTCTATCGTAAGTGCAACCCTAGTGGTTTGAATTGAAATTTAACATGTGCATTGATCTTTCGGACTTCTAGTTTTGTCACTCATGGCATGTTTTATGACGAGTGTTTATGAATTATTAGTCTCCTCCCACCTGAAAGTGCGGGCCATCTCAGTTACGTCATTTTACATTGAGTGTGTAAAACGAATAGTTAACGCATGCAATTGATAAATTACTATTCAGTGCAAAGGGTAAATTAATGTCTATTGACTGCAGTTTCATTTAGATGTACGTACATGTGTATCAAAATAAAATAATTTAACCAAGTTTTTTAGTTATGCATACACATACACATGGACATGCGTGGCGTGCGCCAATAACTGTTATTAACTTCTCTATCTTGAGTACAACCTAGTGGTTTGAATTGTAATTTAACATGTGCATTAGTCTTTCGGACTTCTGGTTTAATCACTCATGGCATGTTTTTATGACGAGTGTTTCTGAATTATGGGTCTCCCCATCTCAGTTACGTCATTTACATTGAGTGTGTTAAAAAACGAATAGTTATTGCATGCAATTGATAAATTATTATTCAGCCACTCTGGTCTAAATTAGTTAGATGAAACAACGGTTATGAAAATGTACACACACACATATATGACACGCGAATATCTAATGAAAGGTCAGTCTGAGGTATATAAATATTATGACTAGAGGAAATAACACACTTGCTTCATTTGTTTCGTGAAATGCAACTGATGAAGGCCTACGGTAAGCAAGGCCGAAATATTTTGATGAAAGAAAATTACTGGAACAATGAAAGCTGCGTTAGTCAAAACGCAGATCAGGTAATTACTATTCAGCCACTCTGGTCTAAATTAGTTACATGAAAACAACAGTTATGAAAATGCACACACACACACACACGTGACACGCGAATATCTAATGAAAGGTCAGTCTGAAGTATAAATATTATGGCTAGAGGAAATAACGCGCTTGCTTCATTAGTTTCGTTTGTTAAACTTGTGAGGCATATTGCAACTGATGAAGGCTAACGGTAAGTTCAGACGAAATATCTTGCCAAAAGAAAACAACTGGAACAAATAAAGCAGCGTTAGTCAAAATGCAGATCAGTTAATTTCAATTAAACTAGGTTCGCAAAAGCAATCTTCATTCAAAAGCTGTAGGACTTCATTTGGAAACTTTTAATAACATTCGCCTAAATGAAAGCCTCGCCGGCGGCCTCATTTGATTAAGTATAAACAAGCCGAAACGACCTATTGCCTGAAAATTCTCCAAATACTCTGCATTAGAAATTCTGTGAAAACAACGTTTTAAGAAGCATTTATGTACTAGGCACGGCGTACATAGTAAGAAGTTAGTTCAAATAAGATCAGGAGGCAATGCGTTTCGTGCTTACTCATCAGTAACACCCAGCACAACGATCAATTTTGTCAAGTAATAATAGAATACTACAGCATTCTATTAGCTTGACACAGAAACACTGAATGAATGATATGTTCTGTTTTAACATTCACTGGTGATTTGGCAAAAATTTAATAAGAATTAAATTTAAACAACTTACATCAAGAATATCGTGTACTTCTCTCGTAAAATAGCGATGAACGCTGTGATTTGTAGCGGCTAACTGAACTAGATACTCATTTCGCGATTTCGTTGTGCCAATTAACGCGTTCAGATATATTTGATGTTTCTGAAATATGACAAACCATAAAAATGTGCATTTTATTGGTCGTAAATAAACTTGTTGGGCTATCTAAAAACCTTATAATTTAATTAATTGCTCACAAACGATGCATGTACATGAAAAAATGATAGATTGACTACTATGTCAGCTAGTTGTTCCGACAGCCTTCTTTAATCGTGTGGGCATTAAACCTTTTAAAAACCAAACAAACAGTTATTTAAATAAAGTTTGTAGACTAAAACCCCACAAATAACCAGTGTCGCTGATGACAAATTTATATTAAGTAAAAAATTAGTCCAATAAGAACCAAAACGATAAAAAAAAGTTAGCATGAACTAAATGTATAATCTCAGTTACACATGCGTTTCGTTATTACTGGCAACTCATCAGTAGGAGCCGGACCTACGCCCTATACCAATTATAAATTTGATTATAAGTATGAACACTATAGTTTCCAAGTCTGTAAATGGTACCAATACAACAGATTTAAAAATGAGCTAATTTTTTTACCAAAATTGAGAATTGCAACTAATTCTGAACACCTGTTACTCCAGAAAATCCATATACTCTGGCCTTGATCGATATCAGCTATCACATTTCGCGGTAATCATGACATCATATATATATATAATTGGTTAAAAAATTTGGAAATAGTACTATCCAACTTTCCCGCATTCCTTGACCAAATACATAGTAAGTATAGGGCGTAGTACCGGCTTCTACTGATGAGTCGCCAGTAAGCACGAAACACGTGTGTACATTAGATTTTACCTTCCGTTCATGCTGAAATTAGTTTATACTTCTGGTTTTATTTGAATTTAAGTGTTACTAGGCGCGAAGTACCTAATACAAAATTGCATATATATTATATCTCCGCAGAAAACAGTATATAATTATTGAAAATGATGTAAGATATTCTGTTTCGTGATTGGTTAAAGAATATATTGGATTGGAGCCGACTTGTTGTTAGACATTTGAATCCTCAACCACACTATAATGGCTGGTTTAATATAATCAAATGCACGTCAATTACTACTACTAATGCAGTTGCTACTACTGAGACTACTACTACTACTAATAATAATACTACTACTACTACTACTACTACTAATACGATAATAATAATTTTCAAAAATGCCAATACTATTATAACAACTTATGACATTAAAACAACAACAGCTACTAAATACTATTTCTATTACTACCAAACATAAATGCAGATGCAAGGCGTCATTTAGCCTGATTTTAGGTTCCGGATCAAAATTTACCATATCTACAATTTTCTGTCTTTAGTCTCAGATCCTATCATATGATCGCTCGTTGAGCGCAATTAATGATTCTTTAGTGCTACTCTTCCTGTTCTGCCATTAGAACAGCATCGTCAGCCTATTCGAGATCACCGTTCATATTGGAGTCATACAAGACCAAGCATAAATTTGCCCTTTTTCAAAAGTAATGTAAAATTAACGAGAAGAAAGAATACTGTGGAAAAAGATAATATCTCCATTGAACAAAATTTCTAATTAACTCATCAATACAGCGCTGCGAAATTGACTACATCTCTCGTAAAAACAGAAAATAAGGCCTTCAAAAACTGCCCCTCTCCATTCTCTCCTATTTATCAAATCGACAATTATTTGTCGAAAACTTTGCTTAATATTTGTTTCAGGTTACCAAAAAAGGTTACAAAAACTTAGCTAGACAGCCGAAGCAACATGTATTATTTATCATCAATCAGACAACTCGGTATGAATAGTATTGAAGTTAAATTAAAGAACGCACCGCATCGTATTCCTGTCGAGCACGCTGGCACTTTTGGCTGTCTTCAGGCGCTTTTCCTTTACCTCTTGCCCGTTGTTCAGCGGTAAATAATTTATCCTCGAATCGTTTTCGCGTCTGATCTGCCGTCACAGTCGAAATATGCCGAGTGACGTATTCGCGATGATCGGACTGTAGTTTCCCCGTGTTTGTTAAAACACGATCCTGACAACGAGCCATCATTTCCTTACACTGGATATAAAAGAGGATATTTTAAGAAAAACATGTCAATTAAAAAGAGGACTGATTAGCATGCGCAAATATACTGCGAACTAGGTATTCCGGACATTTATTTTCAGTAAAAATTTTAATTTAATCAATACAAACAGCAGTACATCGGAATGAAAATATAATGCTTCAGTGCCTCATAACTAAGGAGATAAACGAATAAATAGTCTGTAAATTACGAGAAGACAATAATTAAAATTTAAAAAATGAAATTAGCTATCTTCATAACACACAGAAGCAAGACCTCCTTGGTTTTAATAGTCTAAACAGGCTAAAAAGAAAAGCAACATTAGCAATAAGACTTCTTCGCTGTTTTCATTTTAACACTGCATAAAACAATCACACACCACAAATAGATGTGCCAACACAATAAAAGAAGATAAAAGTTCAGATTACTTATCTTGAAATCTAAAAGATCGCCACACAGCACAATTTGGAGCAAAGATGCGCAGTTTCCAACCAATACTTATGATAAGCCCGTAAACGATATCATAATAAACGAACTTCTATTCAGCCAAACATAATTTTTGGTGACTTCCGTTTATTTTCCATATAGTTAAATGTCATCCTTGCGTGCTACGTCAATCCGGAGGTGATTGAATATAAAGTGCCATACCGAGAAATCTGACTAGGCGTACCTAAAACGCGTATGAACCTGTGCAATTATCGGAGTTATATTTGATTTTATGAGTCATTTATTGAAGAATGGTCTACAGTATAATTTTAACTGCAAAATCATTGGCAAATATGCCGATTACTCGTTGTAACAGGCGTCGAACAATCTAGCAATCTTAGCACAGCTCGTCATAGACTTACACGCGAGACCATCGAAAGTAGCTTACATCGGTGGTGAAACTAAGGAGTACGGCAGAATGCATTACTTTGATCCACGTTTCTCTTTTCCGGTTGAAGCCTTGTGTAGGTGGTCTGGCGATCGGAATGTGAAATATGCCTTTATTTATTGCTAATGAACTACATTAAATCTACTTCAAAGACAACTCTAATACAGTTCCTATAAATGTGTAAGATCTTCAAGTCTAAAGACCGAAGTCTCAATAGCGTAAAGCGTGCATATATCAGTCAGAAAAAATGATGACTGTTAATCTATTCAAGATAGTCTGGGAAGAATATTAAATATGAAATTATTAAACAAAACTATCTACGTAGTCTTTCGATCTACTGCCTGAGAGAAAATCAATGCCAGAATCAGCAATATTTATAGATAGAATATTTAGGTAGTCGGAATCTTTTTATTATCTCTCAATGTTGTTTTACAAAATCTTAGTTGGAGCATATTATTATGTGCACATGTTCGCAACAATAACCATGTTATGCATGCCCATTGCTTATTAATTCATTTCCGAAATTCTATTGTAGATCACTCAACTAACAAAGCAATTTATTATTAGGATGTGTATAAACAAAAAACAACTAGCATAAATAATTTCCAACTAACAAATCCCCGAACACTACTAAGAAAAAAATAACTAAGTTTATGCACATCTCGTGTATCTGCATGTATATGCGATGACACCATGACCAAAGCCGCTAAACAGTATTTGAAAAATGTTGCGAACACCAGGTAAATGGCAGACCAAATCAATGGATTGAATACAGCCATATCATAAAGGATCATAATTTACAGAGCAGATTGTATTTTTTTCTAAATTACATCAGTAGTTGGAATGCTACGAATAATGACTGAATAAATTAAGCTAGCTTTACTCATAAATTACATATTATACAACAAAGACAGCCAACGACAACAAAGCGCAATACAAAAATAAACGGACGCCTAGATCTCCCATAATGTAGGATCCAAACAAGCCAATACCAATAAGGTGAATTAATCAAGCCGATTCACTGAACCATGTTTATCGCTAGACTAACAAGTTTTTCCGCTTATTTAGTTATCTTATGATTGGTGAGAATATAGTGTACTGCGAATGATATTAGACGGCCAAGAGATGGTTGGCTAACTTCTCCTGCGGTTCCATCCAACCACCACAATAGATTCAGTGGCCTGGCGAGTAGGGTGTTAAATTTGCATTCCCCAAGTGACTAATCCAGCCTAATCAACGTTTCATAACAAGAACCAATAGTGCTGAAGAGTCAACGATCAACTGGATGACACGTAAACTTGATGAATACCTCCCGATTTTCAGCGGTCAATCTCAGAAAACAAATCAAATGAATACATGGATAAACAAAGTTGTCTAGGCGCTGGAAGCTACTTTGTCATCTTCTAAGTCAACGCAATAGAAAGCAGAACATACAGTATCTGACAAGACAAACTTCGATTGGTTGATTAGATAAACGGAAGAATGATTCTAAAGTGATTTACATTATACGTTTGAAGATCTCCAATGAATCTGATTTATCCTGCCTCACCAGGAAATCGAAATCCTTGATGATTGGCAGTAAAGCGTCATTTAACACTGTCTGATTTTTATGACCTACACTTTCGGAAAAGTGAGGCTTATCAGGCACTATCTAACCTCAAAATGAAGGTTTTTGGTTAGCACTATCATTATTTACTCCAAAACGAGTACGTGACGATATTTGTTCTTCTCCAGATTTGCATAAAGTGTCTTCGACCCTATGGGCCACAAATTTAGGATCATTCGCAGTAGCTTGCTTTTGAATATCCGCCCTGTGAGAATTAACAAATAAAACGACCACTTTAATACTGCGCGACGGCCGATGCCGTATGGAATTAAGCGAACACTAGAACGCCTATTCCCAGTGAGGATAGATATTTCGGATACAGATGTCCTGCCAACCAAGGCTGACTAACACCAACAGCCATAATACATTATTTGGATAAACAACTGCGACACAATAGACATGAAATTCTCAAAACAAATTTAAATTAAAATATCTCAGTAATATCGATCAATATAGTATGCTTAAAATAAATACAAATGGAATAAATTTTTAAAAATCATGTTTGATTTGAGCAAATTATTTAGACTTATCCGAGCAGTAAGAGCTTGCCATTTATTTTAAAGCAAAACAGTTAAAATATAAACACGTCAGCTATGATATGAATACAAAATACGAACAGTCATTCCGAAATGCCATACATATTTTTAACTAACATTGGCAGTGACGCTTATCCGAACATGAAGACAGCTCAAATTAATATTAAATAAATAAATAACGACACCAGGCTAATCAGCAGTATCAGGATGCATATGGGATTAATTTAAATTGCGCATTTCAATTTTGCATGTTAGCTTTTTGCTAAGGCAAGGAACCAATTCGAAATAATAAAAATTATTTAGACTTATCCGAGCAGTAAGAGCTTGCCATTTATTTTAAAGCAAAACAGTTAAAATATAAACACGTCAGCTATGATATGAATACAAAATACGAACAGTCATTCCGAAATGCCATACATATTTTTAACTAACATTGGCAGTGACGCTTATCCGAACATGAAGACAGCTCAAATTAATATTAAATAAATAAATAACGACACCAGGCTAATCAGCAGTATCAGGATGCATATAGGATTAATTTAAATTGCGCATTTCAATTTTGCATGTTAGCTTTCTGCTAAGGCAAGGAACCAATTCGAAATAATAAAAAATCATAAACAATGTTATAGATAAAATTTGTATGATTAAACGAACATTGGTTGCGCGGGCGGTGACAAAATTTACTATAATCAAGGATGCGAACTTGATATAAGTACTTAATGGGTCAGGTGTTTATATCAAGTTTTCAACCTTGATTATAGTAAATGTTATAGATGTAAAAAGCAATTATAAATTAATATTAGTGTTTTCTTCTCTCTAATCAATTTTCTGTTTCTACTACACAATTGTTGTCCACGAAAATTTCGCTTATGCACACAAGACATAATATTATGTTCTTATTACCTTCCGCTGTTCAAACAACACAAACATCGAAAGACAAGCAATTTTAACAATCAAATTGTAATTTTTATACGAATTGCAGACAATAATTTACAATAGTTTAATATATTTGAGAATTAATTTTCTATAGACCTCGTTCATTTGTAATAGATTATAAATTGAACGACTTCATTAAAAACGAGGATAATATTCCACTTGCTTTTGCTGAATGGCTTAAATCAAGGTGAAAAATTTGGAGGCGAGATTTGAGGCCATTCTCTTAGTACGTGAACAGAGTTTTCAACATTATGGGCTCAGTTTGCTCTTGCCATGTTGGTCCCGAAATGTTCCAATTGGGACATGGCTCATTCCACTAACATTATGTAAATTCATCAGGAAGGATATATGAATGTAAACAAACATATATACGTATGTGTATGAATGTAAATTTCTTTACATATGGATTTATGCATGTATAGAGGTATAAATATAAGCATGTTTGCATGTACTTATGTTTATATATTCCTATATGTATGTGCATATACACGCATATAGGTATTTATGTATGGACATTTTAATTTAAGTGTATATGCAAAAATGTTTACCTGATTTTCGGATTGCGTACCGAAATATTTGAATCCACTGTCATCATGATTTTTGCAGATATTTCGGCCTCCAATTACGGAGGTCTTTTTCAATGCCAAACACATCACACACTTAGTTGACAATCAATATGTCAAGTGGAAATATTAATTTAAACCGCAAAAATGTGTTTATGTATGCATTTTTGTATTAATATAGGCATGCCGTAAGCATAAATCAATCAGTGCTGAGGATAGCAAATGTAATTCATTTATTAGACTATTTTCGTCCTTATTGAGCAATAATTGACAGGTGCCACGACCAGCATTTGAACCTAGGGACCTGTGGTTTATATCCATATAACTCTTACGCCACTGAAGCCGAGCCGTGCATGCATATTTTGTTTGTATCAACCTGCTAGACATAAATCTTCCCTTCGCGTTGATCCTCGAAATTATGCTATATCTAACCATCAAGGATTACTAATTATCAGAAACAGTGCTACCTGTGGATGTGACGTGGAGATAAATATTATGGCAGGATTTGATAGAATATGTACTGTCGCCACAGATAAAATATTGCATAAAATAAAAAATGTTAGTCATATATTAGACAAGCTACGTCTCCATTGGTTACTTGTTAGTAGTAGCGAAAATTCCCGAGAATAGGAGTTGAGCTCAAGTGCATATGGTTTATTCATGAATCTTGTCCCCTACACCAACGAAACTGTACATTGGAAACAATTCTGCCAATGTATACATTTATTGATCAGGATTTGGTGAATACTCGTATGTCCTTGCACATAAAATAAAGAGAAGCACGGTTACAGCCTAAGGTGGTCTTAGGTATGTTTGTATTGTGCATACTCGTGCTATAGGACATTTTAGTGAATCCCCGTTTCCTCTTATAATAAAAAAGAAAATAAGGCTGAATGAAGAGAAATTTTTTTTCATTAAAGAAAAAAATGTTTTTTTAAACACCGGCAAAATCCAGAAATAACTTGATTTGTATTAAGGATGAAATACATGAATTTTCAATTTTACTAACGCAAAAAATAATAATTGCGCAAAATATGCTTATCTATTCTATACACTAATAATTTATCGATAACCTTGTACAAAATCAAACCTTACTATTCTTAAACACTGGCCTAGCAATATGTTATCTGGATAAAAACCAAATTAGACTGGAACATCGATATTAAACATTAAGGCATAAAATACAACATTCCAGTTGGCTAGCTCTGCATGTCACATTTATAGAACTGGATGAATAAATTTTCGAGCGATACATGCTTGACTGACGCCTCAATTTTTAAATACCAACGTAAAGGCTACGCCTAGAACATTTTGCTACTACCAATTTT
This sequence comes from Eudiplozoon nipponicum, assembly GCA_029291075.1. Taxonomy (NCBI): domain Eukaryota; kingdom Metazoa; phylum Platyhelminthes; class Monogenea; order Mazocraeidea; family Diplozoidae; genus Eudiplozoon; species Eudiplozoon nipponicum. Next base: position 42,325 of record JAQBSW010003950.1, on the reverse strand, counting down.
CATTACACTCTAAAAACTCCAAGGTGCGTGTGCTAAGACACACACAAGCAAAAACGATGAGTCATTGAGCGTATCAGCAGAGAACTGCTACAGCTCCTGCCTTGTTTTAAAAACACCTAACAGCTGACCAACTCATGCGCTAACGATGAAATGTTACAATATTAAGTGTCGTGAACGTGGCAATTACTGCGAGCTACCGTATTGTAATTGAAACTAATCCACATGCGCATAGAATTCGTGCGGATTTGTGCAATAAAATGGTGATTAAACGCGCATTATTGTAAAGTGACTATTGAAGTCAAGTGAAAATCTTCTAAAGAAGTGTAGTTAGACAGTAATCGATGGTAATTAGCTATTTCTTTACGACGATAAATCACGATATTATCACATATGAGGCTGTATCAGCGAGATTTACTGATGATTTACTATCACACAACAATTAAATTCATAAAAATCTAGTCCTGTGAGTAGTGTACAGAGTGTTATTAAATTTCTGAAGATGGCACTGGAAATGAGGTACCTAAGCGTCATACAACCAAGAGTAAATCGAACATTATTCCAAACCTTCAATATGAACGGAATGAGTGTAAGAATCAACACCCAGCCCCCACTACCCCGAACTCAACACGTACTAGGAAATAATGATCAATCGGATCATAGCAGAACCGAGAGCGCAAATCCATCACACATGAAATGAAATTAACTTCATAGTCAAACAATAGGCCGCACATCCATACAGGTGGTTGAGACAACATTATTTCGGCCAATTGTTCTATTCCGTTGAATAGCAGTATTTCGTTATAGATTCAAGTTGCGCACTCTCTTATGGTAACGCTACAGACGTTAACACATAAGCAGACAGCATTATATAATAAACTAGAACAAAACCGAGCAACAAATATTTAAAACTAGTGTGTAAAAGGAATTGCGCACGTGGTAACAAATTAGTTCACACATGTTCAAATAGGTGCGGAACACCTATATATATATATATTAGTTCAACGCCACAAACAGTATCTAACTAATATATATTTAATTGAATGATGTTATGATTTCATCGAAATGTGATAACTGATATCGATTAAGGCCAGAGTGTATGGGTTTACTGGAGTAACAAGTGTTCAAAAATAATTGTAATTCTCAATTTTGGTGAACTTTAGCATACATTTTATTCCATTGTGTTTGTACCATGTATCGACTCGGCAACGATGATGTTGGTACCATGTACCTTTTCGGTACCATAATGTAGTATTGGGTACTGACATTATAGCCACAGTGTTGGTACTCTTTACAGACTTGGTATATATATTATTTATAGCGAGTTCGCCTTGAAGTCACATTGTCGAAGACTGTATGAAGTAAGCTTCACTTATGCAGATTTACACATTCGTATAGGGGATTGTACCATTCTATTTTCCCACATTCCTCACCTAAATAGATAGAGGGTAAAGAGCGTAATATCAGCTCCAACTGATGAGTAGGCAGTAAGCCCGAAAAGAATGTGAACGAGATTATACTTTCAGTTCATGCTGTTTTTGGTTCATCATTCTGGTCTTTCTTTTTCACCATTGGAACTAGAACGTCATAATTTTCAACTTCAACAATTCACAATTACCGACACGAGAGGCAAATTGTCCAAGGTTACCTTTGTGGCATACTATTCTCACAGGTTATGAAATAAAATAATTATTTGCATAAATTATATATAATTTGGCAAATTTCCTGCGCGTGTGTAAATGCACCAATATTCTAACTTCGAGTTCACATTCACTATCTTCATAAAATACAACACGTTTATAGAGGGTTTCGATTGGCTCCTTCGAATTTAGGATTAGCATTATCTAAAAGGAAAAAGCATACTATTCGATATTGTGATAAAAGGAAAACGTATCATAAGTGTCTAAAACAGCAGATTTGAACAAATGGCAGCATTTCAAATTCATACTAACACTTAAAATACAATCGTTGTATAAATCTGAAGTTTGTACAAACCAGGTGCCGTCGCTCACGGTAAAAACTTGTATATGATCTCTCAGACTGATCGATCGACATTTAAAACTTAAAATATCGGTACCTTGTTTTGTCTCAGGTTTTAGCTTGAGTAAGCATTCACTAATTAAAATCTAAAGTTTGATTAAACCGCGCATAAAATAATAAATTATTGACAAATTTGATCAAATTGAACAAGGTAACATGGATTATTCATGACAAAACAACACTCGTTAAATAAAAATCTTGGCGATAAGTCTGTGCTGTTTTTGAGAGAATATGGAATCACATCTAATGAAGTGTACAGACAAGAGGAACGAAACGAAATGAAAACTTCAAAGCCTCGTAAACAGTAGACTATGTGATATATCAAACAATCAAGCTGAGCTACAAAAACGAAACACTGCCATTCATAGGTCGGTTAAAATCTCAAATAAGGATACAAGACTAAGCGAAGACTGCTTTGAAGTAATTGAAGATTCGATTATCTCATTAAAAAAAGTAATACAGATCTGATTTCCCTGCTCAATAGATCAAAATGTGCTCCCAAATAAACATTTGAATCTAAAAGAATATCTCAATGTTCAACCAATAAAGGTATAGCACAGATAGGTTGGAGCGCAACTGAAGCATAATGGCGATAATTCAGTACTGGCCCTAAGGAATAAAAAAGGCCAACGGACTTAATTTTTTTAAAAATATAATTAGTTTTGGATGCTATGTGATAACAATGATGATCTGAAACGACATCTCATTTCTGATAAACTGATCATGCCAATCAAGACTATTAACTAATTTGTTCATACCTAATATTGTTGAATGGTTTTAGCGATACAATTATTTACTATGTTAGCTTCAACATTTAATGCACTAAGTCAATTCGTCAACTTCGTTAATTTTAAAGCACTAAGTCAATCTGAATAACGACACGCTAATTTTCATTTTGTGAATGCTTGTACAACATGCCATCAAAGAGTTAGAGATTAACAAAATAAAATAAATTTGATGTTTGTAAAAATTAACGGCCACAATATTTGTGAAATAAATGGCATTAGAGACCAGACACTAAACTGTTAGTCAATGCACATTTCGGTGAAATTTTACACAGAAAATAAAAATGTCAACAATTTATAGCATTTAAATTAATGCAAACGAATGCCTAAAATCACAAATACACAAAGAATTTAACTTTAAGCATTTAAGGGTTACGATCAAATGCCATTAACTTTATTTTACCGGTTGACGGATGGACCATTTGAGTTGCATTCACAATTATGACTGGCTTAGGTCCATTTTTACGAAAATCTTTCTACTACTAATAGGCAAAACGAACATAATTAATTTCCGTTTATTTAAGTAGAAGAAAAATTTGTAGGCTGCTGATATATTGCCACAACTCGAGTGTGGTATAAAGCACAAATTTAGACCATGCATTCCATACCTGCCGAAAAAACTGCTAGAATATATCGCTGCTCTCGCGGTTCACTTGATTGGGGCGAATTCAACTCTACAGAATGCAATAATCAACACATGCAGAGCTCTCTGAAAATATATTCAATCACATTTTAAAATTCAGAAGAGATATCGATTACAGCGGCTTTTTGGTTAACTATAAGACTGCAAGTTACGACCACCTCATCAAAAGCAGGAGTTGAGACACTCATCTTGTAACAATTTCGTGGGGTCATTTCATTGCTAAACAGGCAATTTGCCATGTGTGGCTCATTTAGGAATTTGGGGAAATGATTGACAAACTGCGCTTCAGAAGCTGAGAGCGCCCGTATTTCCTGGGCAGAATGATCTCTGTCAATACGTCCGATACAAGAACATACCTCGTACATTTCAACATTGCTTTTATCGCTTTAACAGCATTAGGCCAGTAATATTCTTTATCCACCGCATGAGTGGCAGCAAACCCATCAGGAAGCTTACAAACCGAGGTGCGACCTACTTTTATTTGCTCAGCTGTTTCTGTGTTATACTGAAATTTTATGTTAGAGTAGATTACAAAAAAGTTCGGAAGTTTTATCGTTATAAGGAAAGTCGAAATTTGCTTCAGCCTTTACTTCATAGCGCTCCAGATGTAATTTGGTAGGCTATCAACTTCAATTCCAGGTTTGCCGGCAAAAGCGTAGGAGCCTCTAAAGTCCTTTCGCACAAGTATACCATGCTCAAGGGTTCAAATCCATTGATTCAACCAGTGGAGCACTCTTGATACTCCTTAGTGTTTTGGACAGAGAACAACCATCGCCTTCTTACAAGAATTTGGTCGATCTGAGTATGATGACAAGAAACTGCAACAACTTCATGGATAACGTCACTACGTTTGATGAAAAGAGGCCATCTGTGATGCTGAACAACTGTGTTGGCAATTACAAAGTTCTAAGAACAATATGAGAGAACCTGTTTCCGTTTTGACAGCTAATTTGGCCAAATTCTATCTTCGTAAACTTTTTAATCCTACAAATTCTTTTCACTGAGAATGACGATGCAATCACCGGCAATCACTAGGGCTATCCGGCGTGCTCATGACCAAAGGCCAAGTCCAATAACTTTTCATCGAAATCGTTACATCAATAGAAAAATGGCAGACAGTAGGCTTGTACACATAAATATTTTTCAGAACCAGATTTCCTACTCGAAACTAACATTAGCATTCATGTCACCCACAACCAAGACCATATCTGAAGTTCTCGATCTACTTAGTACATAAATTTGGTCGGAGTAGGTGTCCTTGTTGACGTCTGTGATGAAATCGGTGGGAATATATGAAGACACGATAGAAAGGCAACGATGATTAAGGTTTATGGAATTGATCCTGGCAGACGACTATAAGTTTGCCGAACAAAGTTGCCTTTTTGAATAGATCCATTAAGCTAGACAAAATTTAGGTCGAGCTTGAAGTAAAGCCCAATTCCATTGTACTTAACCAGTCTTCGAACACCATAACAAACTACCACCAGTCGCAACGCACTGACGCGTTTCGATCTTCCATGATCATCATCAGAGTACGACGGAAAACTGATTAGCGAGGATCAAACCGCATTGCATATATATGGAAAGAAAATTAGATATGCGGCTCTCAGTCACGAACATTAGCAATTTGTATTTTCTATAAATATGTGTGTGACAAAAACTACAAAATGCTAATGTTCGTGACTGCATAGAAATTGTGCAGCCGACATTTACAGTCACGTACAATGTATACAAGACTACTAGAGGTGAGAGCCGCATATCCAATTTTGCTTTCCATATACACGCAATACGGTTTGATCCTCGCTAGTCAGTTTGCCGTCGTACTCTGATGATGATCATGGAAGGTCGAAACGCGTCAGTGCGTTGCGTCTGGCGGTAGTTTTGTTATGTAGTTCGACGACTGGTTATATACAATGGGAATGGTGTTTACTTCAAGCTCGCAAACTTGATTTAGAGAATTATTACCACCACCCGCGTAATCAATTATTGTTTAATTGTATTGTCTATATATATGGCGAAAGCTACAAACAGCTAATTTTCGTGACTGCATAGAAATTGTGCAGCCGATATTTCCAGTCACGTACAATTTATGCAAGACTACTAGAGGTGAGAGCTTGCCATATATATGCAATTTGATTTGATCCTCGGTAGTCAGTTTGCCGTAGTACTCTGATGAAACTGGCGGTAGTTTTGTTATGTTGTTCGATGACTGGTTAAATACAATGGGGTTGGTGTTTACTTCAAGCTCACAAACTTGATTTGTTACCACCACTCGCGCTATCAATTATTGTTTAAGATTTTGCTCGAATTAATGAAAACACCGACTCACCACTCCTTAATTCGACAAAATTCCGTAGAAGTAGTTGCTCGCCAGTTGTCAGGCCGAAAAATTGTACGGCTTCGAACCACAGAATATGGGCCATAAAGTATATATATATATATATATATATATATATATATATATATATATGTGTGTGTGTGTGTGTGTGTGTGTGTGTGCAAATCTTCATTAGGTGTTTCGTGGAGAGTAACAAATTAGTTCAAATAGAACCAGAAGGATATACTATCATATATTCAATTGAATTGTGACATGATTACCACGAGATGATAGCTTGTGTCGATAGAGGAGAGAATTTATAGTTTTTCTGGAGTAACAAGTCTTCAGAAATTGTTGTAATTCACAATTTTGGTGAAATTTATTCTATCTTGAAAGCTATTGTAATGGTGCACTTTACAGGTTCGGTACATTTTGAAAGTGAAACTATAAATCAGTCGCTAACGGTAATTCATCCGGAAGATTAGTTTTGTCTTTATTGGGAATTTTTGAAGTACAAACCTGAATTTTCCTAGGATGGGAGGGTTAGTTAGAACTTCAGGTCATAACAGATTCCACATAGGTTTAACCTGATGTAAAGGTTATGATTATGTAGTATGCAGCATGGGTGCACGCAGTGAATAGAGTCTCATACTCCAAAACAAATATTTTACAGTTTGTCATGTCGCGGCAAATTCTTAGCTATATATATATATATATATATATATATATATATATATATATATATATAGAGAGAGAGAGAGAGAGAGCAGGCTTTGAGGTTTTATTGCAAAAATCTTTATATGAAATTACTTCTGTTACTGTTTGAATGAACATTCGTATATGCGATTTATTTATTAACCAAATATATAGTTGGTGTAGCGTGTAGTATCTTGTCATGTGGCCTTGTCCGAATGCTAACTTGACCAAAATGGTGTAGTGAAGAGTTTTAGTTTGCTTCATTTCTGTGAGTTATCCTTATAAATTTACTCATAATAGCAAGAAATTTCATCTCACTAATAATTTGTCTAAATTAACTTATATACCTTTTTTCACTCCTTATGGTTATATGGCAGTGAAATATTAGTCACTTTTGACTTTTGTATGGCTGGACATGATGATGATGATGATGGAAGATAGAAACGCGTCATAATTATGATTTGTAGTATCGGCTCCTACTGATGAATCTCTAGTAAACACAAAGCCTATGTGCATATGAGATTAAACCTTTTGTTCATTCAGACCTTGGTATATCAATCTGGTCCTATTTGAACCAATTTCTAAATAGGTAAGCAATACCTAATACATAATGTAATAAAAAGGTGTTCGTACATGATTGAAAATTGCATATAACAAGCAGCTTTGGTGGTATAGTAAAGTAAATGCTCGAGGGTAAGAAAAACCTGCTGCAGAAATACTAGAAATTAATTGACCAGTGCCAAATAAGGACGAATCTTATCTATTTGATCCAATAAATTTACCATATTTTGCAATTTCAATTTATACTAACAACCTAAAGATATTTAAATAGTGATTTTTTAAAACTCAATAACACTTCTCCGGGTGGCACTGTGTGTTATATAATTAAAGATCGCAGATGACTTGTTGAAAATTTTGGTCGAAAGCAATGCCAAATATAAGAAAGAATAACTAAAAAATAAGTTCGTATTAAGCTAAAAATTGGAGGCATTGGGCGTCGTAAGGGGCGTAGTGGATAGATTTCAAGGCGAAGGCAAACGCTCTATGGTTAGTAATCCGACCAAGGAAATTCATGACAGCATTTTATGAGCGCCCAATAATGACGAAACCAGTCTATTTAATGAAATGAATTCGCCATATTTTGCAAAATTAAGCTTAAAATTAACACACACACACACACACACACACATATATATATATATATATATATATATATATATATATATATATCCTGTCATAGAGAATAATGAAAAAGACAGCAATGGCCTGATAGAATAATTCAATCACGCGGTCCGCATTGGAAAATATAAGCGATATTAAATTTAATGCATTTGAGAATTAACTAGAAACGCTGACGAAATTAAAGATTACTGGAACTGAAAGACATAATAGCTTTAGGCAAATTCCACGGTCAAACGAAAATTCCACCTAATTGTGTTGCATTTATACACAATTATGCAAAAGCAAAATTGTCAAAACATTACAGCAAATAAAGAGAATGCGAAGTCATTCTCTTTCAAGCTAAAAAATGAAGAATTATTATAATAATGTCACAAAGGGCATCGCATCAGAAGCATTTGGCAAACAAGGAAGAAAATCAGATATTTTAGCGAATTGGAACAATTCAAATCAAATTACAACAAGGTCGAGGAGCGTAGTGCGTCCGTGAATTTTCAGCAAGCATAACGCCGAATTAAAAATTGAAGCAAGTATCAGTTATTTTTAAAAATACGAAAATAACACGTTTTAGAACCAATAGCTGAATCTGAAACCGTATCAGAACTATTGGAGGAAAATTAAAGAAGAAATCGACCGGAATAAACCTAGGAATACTGTACAGTAACCCAAACTTCATTAGATTAAGACAATTTTAGGGTATCGTTCGGTGCGGTCTAGTGTAAAAGATGAATGCAGCAAAGCAAGGCTTCTATGCAAGCCACTGAAATCAATAAGAAATATAATGAATACATAAATAATCAAGAGCTATTTCGAGCTATCGGATATACTAAGAAAAAAACACTCATGACCTGTGTAGCCAGTATAAAATGAAATTCCATGTTTTACTATAAAAAATGTCATCAGCAATATCATATGAGCATTTAAAATGCACAATTTTCCGTCAGTTCAGTGGTGTAGCTATAAGAAGTTCCATTAAATTGATCGTGGTTCGTGTATACCAACGCGAAATTACAACTAAACAGTGCAGACATGTTCCTGCTATAAAAAAAAAGACGACAAACTCAGAAACAAGTTAATTGCGTCAACTCAGACAGAAAATACACTGTCTAAATATAAATAGAACTCTCTTTCATGAACACAAAACTCCATAGAATAGTAAATGAGGATTTGACACTGAAAATATTCAGGAAAGTTACGATGATCGCACAGAAAACTCACTACAGCAAAAGCACCTAAATTCTACAAGTGTATCTAAATAATCAACCAACCAAACAAAGGCAAGCAAATCTGCACTGAAACAACATCAATTCGGCGTTAAGCTATCCCTGGAACATCTAACCGAAATGGCTGATAAAAGTCAACATTTCCAATTCATACTGACCTTGATAAAAAGCACGTCTATCTTAACTTATCATTAAAGGGCGACCAACCAGAATCAATAATTGCGCACTATGCAAATAAAGGGACAATGCCAAATGTAATTTTTAGCAGAACATTCAGTATATGAACACTCAAGCAGCTGGATGGAAAAGGCAAACTGCCAACTCTCTATATACCGTTTTCACTTAATAAATGAGCGTTTATGTACGCCAAAACATATATTGGATCAAAAGGCTAATGTTTAAAAGTATTCACCAACATTTATGTTGCGATTAAATAAAAAGTTTAAGCACAAACCGAAAAATTAGCAATTTCGGCGTACATTTTTGAAACATACACAAAGCCCATTTTAAAAATTACAAAGTTCAAAAATGTCTCATATATTCATAAACACATACGAAGCACTTTATATTATACAAACATACTATATAAATACTTAGCAGTTCCACCAACATGATAAATTATACAGTCGATAATGAATGATGAAAACCAAACTAAATATTCTAGTATTAAACCGACAATCCATTGAACTTTGTAAGAAATTAGTTCAAATATGACCAGAATGATAAACCAAAAGCAGCATGAACGGAAATAACAATCTCGTGCTCAATGACGACTCGTCAGTAGGAGCCGGTATTACGCTCTTTACCCACAATATGTGGGTGAGAAATGTGTGAAAATAGTACGGCACGTTCTTCTATACGAATGTGTAAACATGCAGTAATCAGGCTATCATCATATAATGTCTTCGATAATGTGACTTCAAAACCAACACAAAATATATAATCTATATACCAATTCTATAAAGGTACCAACCAAATAGCTATCGTGTTACAGAAGCCGATACCAGCATTATGGTACCGAAAAGGTACATTGAACTAACACAAAGATTTCTGAGTCGATACATGGTACCAATCCAATGGATTTCAATATATGTTAAAGTTCGCAAAAAATGAGAATTACAAATATTTCTGAACAACTGTTACTTCAAAAAATTCATACATTCTGGCCTTGATCGATATCAGTTATCACATTTCCCTGTAATCAAGACATCTTTAAATTAAATATATAACAGTTAGATACTGTTCATGGCGGAGAAATAATATATATATATGCAATTTTGAATATGTTGCGCACCTAGTAACAAATTAGATCAAATATTTAACTGTTACATATTGAATTGAATGATGTCATGCTTACAGCGAAATGTGATAACTGATATCGATCAAGGCCAGAGTGTATGGATTAATTGGAGTACCAAGTGTTCAGATATAGTTGTAATTCTCAATTTTGGTGAACTTTAGCATAAATTAAAATCCATTTTGTTGGCATCATGTATCGACTCGGCAATCATATTGCTGTTATCATAAATCTGTTCGGTATCATGTTGTTATCGGATACTGACACAATAGCCACAGTGTTGGTATCCTTTACAGACTCGGTATATATATATATATATATATATATATATATATATATATATATATATATATATATTAAATAGTGAGTTGGCATTGAAATCACATTGTCGAAGACTGTGTATGAAGTTAGCTTCACTACTGAAAATAAATACGACCGAAACATAAAACCAGACTAGATCTTTCTCGATGAATTAGATATAAACCAACGATACTTAATGGACGATATATATTTGTATTCACAAATATTCCCAAAATATGGCTTATTTATTTACATTAAATGTACACACGATAATAAAATTTAACTTTATATAATGTACATATATATATATATATATATATATATATATATATATATATATATATATAATTCGTTTTTAATGAGATTTCTATCTGCTAATCTAAAACATCTAATAATCCTGCATTTAACTGCGCAACATTTAACTACGTATTTAATTATTCTTTAAAATTCAGGATATTCTCTGAGTAAGTAGTTTTGCTAACTTACGTTTAAGAAGTAGAGCAGTGTGCTGGATAATTATCCCCATCCAATTCCACCAAAACTTTGCCATTTCATTAAATTCCATTTAATAGTGTGCTGCAAGTTGTCTATAAGTCTTGATCACTCATTAAATTAAAATGTATAATCTTGGTGACTAGCTTTTAATACTCGATAGATCGCAAAACTGCTAGAAGACTATATATATATATATATATATATATATATATATATATATATATATATATATATATATATATTGGCTACTAATTTGGTTAATTATAAATACTAACATCGCATTATCTTTGTATTGGAAAAACGTAATGTATTTGTCAAAAATAGGTAGTTTTGTTTTATTCAAAACCCGAGAATTACCTTCGAAGGGGATAGCGAAAGTTACATTATTCAATTTTATTTGAATCCCTGAACACAATTATACAAACAAAATAAAAATCAAAATATTAAACACCGAGAAAAGATAAAAAACAGGAATACAAGATGAACGATTATACGACCAGGAAGCAAAACAATAAAAAATGAAAAAATATATGCATTGACATTATGATAATAAATATCGAAAAGTGATACATTAAATATACAATCCTTGTTATGCTTAGTGAAATACATCTTGTTATATCGATTAACTAAAAAACGAAATCGAACGACTCTAATCATGTTTGCAATCAGCTATGGTACCCTAAAGATAGCTTCAGCAGTGCACAAGAAATAATTAGAAACCGCTACTGTTCAATGCCATTAACGACAACCAATCAAGACTGAAAGAGATCAACAGAATATTTCAACCGATTGGTCATCAATTTGAAAGTTCACACGAGAGATAATACAATGCATTTACAATAAAGTTAGAAACGCTGGTAAGAATAAGAACCGCAAAGTGAATAAGAAACCTCAGAAGACATATAAGTAAATTTCCTAGTCAATCTAAATTTCCAACTAATTTTGATGCCATTATTTACAATTTTTAGAGGGTATTTTATTAAAATACCAAAAAGTACTCTAATTGGCAGCAAAATTTTTCATAAATAATATTAGCCTAAGCCAACGCCACATTGTTCGCATTTAATCTGGAATTCTTGGCATCTACGACTTAAAGCATTCCGTGGACAAGGACTGAAAGCAAAGTCAGTCAACACACTCGAACAATATAAACGGAAATACAATTAAACAATAATTGATTGCGTGAATGGTGTTAAAAATTCTTTAAATCAAGTTGGCGAGCTCGAAATGCGTCAGTGTGTGCCACTGTTTACTTCAAGCTCGCAAACTTGATTTAAAGAATTGTTACCACCATCCGAAAGCTGCAAACAGTTAATGTTCGTGACTGCATAGAAATTGCGCAGCTGACATTTCCAGTCAAGTACAATGTATTCGAGACTATTGAAGGTGATAGCCGTATATTTAATTTTGCTTTCCATATATATGTAGTGCGGTTTGATCTTCACTAGTCAGTTTGCCGTCGTACCCCGATGATGATCATGGAAGGTCGAAATGCGTCAGTGAGTGCCACTGGCGGTAGTTTTGTTATGTTGTTCGACAACTGGTTAAATACAATGGGATTGATGTTTACTTCAAGCTCGAAAATTTGATTTAATGAATATAAAAGGAATTTCGAAGCCAATAAAATCATTAGAAAGAAACAAAGATGAATTAAGAAAAATAGAATCAGACACAACTATACAGATTGCAACACCTGACAAAGAATCATGAGATGCTTATAGTGATTCCATTCATGAGATCACGATTTTAAACCAGAAAACAATCAGAAAGACGACTAAAATTATTGAGGCTTGAATATATTTTACTATGAAGATGGAGATACATGTTTCATCTCCACTGGCAGAATCCGCAAATGTATTAGAACTTAGACAAAATTCGAAAAGTGAAACCAATCGGAATAAACCCAAAAAGCTGAATGATAAACCAAAAGCTCTCATTACCACGACAGCCTTAGAAGCTCCCCAGATGCAGCCAATTATGCCAATGATTAACCCACAGTACCATAAACCAGCAATTTCTCTGCAAGCGAATTCAACCCCTACGAACAAAAACACCAAGAAATCATTCGAGCTACTTTTATTTATCTCAAAAGCGATGAACCAAGTCGTTATCGTGAAATAAGGGAATGAAACTGATTTTGTCATCAAATTCACACTCAAGTTAGAGAAAAACAACTTTCTAACATATACTTTTTGAAATTTTGTTGCGGTGTGTACAATTCGATTTCTTCAATGCCCGTGTACAACTATTACCCGCGTACTCAAAACGCGGCACTGAAGAACTTTCTAACATTTTTGGACATAAACATTAGGTACATTACTAGTACATCCAATCCAATATTCCGAAACACAAACCTAACTTATGATCTAGCAAATTAAATAAAGATCTGCTTTGAATGTTAGATAAAGAAAGAACTAGACTACAAAAAAAATTTTTGCAAACAAAATACTACTCATAGCAATTTATAGATGTCAACGTCAGATCAGATCCGGTTTATACCACAGAAGAAACTAACAAAATATTTTCTAAACTTACCATTTGTTGGCGATCTACAAACCTTAAAAATTAAACAATCAATAATTTTGCAGGTGGTAATAATAATTCTTTAAATAAAGTTTGCGAGCTTGAAGTAAACATCAATCCCACCTTAATTAACAAGTCGGACAACACAGAAAAATTTTCGTCAGTCACACATACTAACGCGTTTTGGCCTTCTATGACTATAATCAGATTATGACGACAAATAGAATAGCTAGGACGACACATCAACACTTATATATTAAATGCACAATTAGTTTCTCGAATCTCATATATATTAGATTCACATACATTACATTTGACTTGAAATGCCGGTTGCACAATTTCTATCCAGTCATGAAAATTAACTTTTTTCAGCTTTTGTTACATGTATATAGGTTATAGGATCAAAGATTGCGTGGGAAGTGATAACAATTCTTCGAATCGTGTCTGCGAGGTTGAAATAAACACCAATCCTATTTTATTTAACCTTTCGAATAACATAGCAAAACTACCGTCAGTCACACGTATTGACACTTTTCGACTTTCGATGATAATTACTTTTTATAGTGCATTCGAATGATATATATATATATGTATATATTAGGTACACCCATCGAAAATTACTCCAATTCACTTGCAGCGATACATTAATTGTGCTGAACATTCGAACAGCGGTTTGGTAATTCAGTAATGGGCACCGTAAATTATGGACAATATTAAATTTGATGGTAAATCGACGAAATTTTAAAGCATTATCAAAATTTTACAATCAAACCTAATAAAACATTCAAAATGATAAGGCCCATAACAAAACACTAACGAAATGGCTCATTTCGAAGGTTCATTTCAGAAACATCAAAATTTCAAGATAAATAAAATGAGAGACAAATGATAAATTAAAACCTAAGAGAAGACATTTCAACTTACCGCTTTGTGCAATCGCACAGCATCCTCTTCTATGTCAACAAGACGCGTGACCATTTGCTTTGAGAAGATGTCAGCCAATGTACTGTGAGTTTCCGATACCCGTAAGGTAGAACCAAGCAACGTCTTCCAAAGCGTTGTCGCCGTATAATGCACCCAGTTACTGCGTCTTAAATTTGTATGCATTAAAAAACTATAATTTTGATGTTCACAAATGTAATGCAAAATTAAAAACCTGATAATAGCCACGCCTTTACATACCTCTTCGGCAACGTTAATGTAGCTCTAACCGGTAGCCATAGAAATTTCGGGCCTCGCGATCGGCGGGCATGACTCAGTTAACCCGGTAGTGGTAGCATTAACTCTGCCGGATCTAGTGGGATACATCTATCATCGCGTTTTATTTGAGGCTTATAGTTCGGTGTAACTACGCAATAGCGGCTAGTACCAAATGGATAGTGACGTAATGAAATGTGCCAGACGCGAAGGATCAGTTTCGTCTGCTTAAAAAAACTTCGGCCACTGGCGCCTAGGCAGATGGTGCTCGTCAGCATTTGTCTGCAGACTAGTGAAGAGTAGGAAATCTCTGAATTCAAGCCATCCCCATTAGTAATGGCAGCTTTAGTCTTCTTCCTCAGCCCACATAACCATGAACAGTACGAACGATAGTAAATCGATTCTGCATCGGCTGACTAGCAGGGTAAAAAGGGTCGCCAAATATGCATATTCATCTTGGGTGGATAAGCGAAATCAGGTTACTGCAAACACCTTCATCTCAGATTCGGCTTCTTTTACTTCTCTTTTCTATTCTCAATCTAACAATAAATTTTCGTTAGAGGCAATGAATATGACTGATGCTGATCATATCACTGAGCCCAATGTCAAACTGCCAAATATAGAAAATATTTCAGATTAAATACCGTTTAGTAACTCATAGTTACTTTTTCACGTCAGCGCATTAAATTTGCGAGCATTAGAACAAATTTTACAAGCTCTACGCTGGAGAAATTAGGCGTTGATATATGGGGCGTATCGGAAACTAGAACACAGGATCCCCCAAGCACTACATGACTGGGTATACCATTCCGATCTACACGTTATTGACATAAAACATGTGGCAAAACGGAATTTTCTCAAGCTTGACATTGGGATCTCAGAATTGCCTTTAGCTTACCAGCTAAGACTTGTTTAATTAACTGGAGCCCTGAAGCAAGCCGAATTTGTGTTGCGCGTTTAAAGAAGTCTAGTAAAGTCAGTACCAGAAACATAAATCAGAGTTAGTTTTCATTATTTTGCTATATGCTGCCAACGATTGCAGAAAACGACGAAAGAAAGACCGCTTTCTACTCAGATTTAAGTTCTTTCTTCAGTAAACCAAGAATTGCATAACTAGTCTCAGTGAAAGTTTCGTGAATTCACAAGCTGTGCGATTAAGCGATACTTTAAGCTCGGTACACAATGATAATGATGAAGGACTGCTAGGTAGCTGTGTGGAGCATAGATTATACTTCACTATTTCAAGATACCGACGTAGTAGAGACGCTACATGGCGTCCGTCACGGCCCGAACAAATGTGGATTAAATATTTCATGAACCAATTAGTTATAAATATCGTGATCACATCTACGACTGTCGTTCGTTTTTGAACACGTATGTCCACTCAACAATGCACTCATCCATTGCAGATATTGCAATTAAGTGATCCGGAAAAGTAAATGAGGATAAACCTTAAATATATTTAAGTAAACACGAACAACCGTCCTTCTGTTAAGAGGATGAAGATATTCTAATGTTTTAGTCAACTGGTCATGATGGCGAAAATTCGAATCTACTTTAAACGAAGAGAAGTTCCACTATGTACAATGCAGGTACTACTTTATGTACCACTGTAGGATCACTTAGAAATAAATATTGGGTATCTGTAAAATCTTTACTTATAATACTATTTGAATAGCTATTATACGCAAAATTAAGCGCAGTCTTAAAGTCGATCTAGAATTCTGTTGGACCATCAAAGCCAAGCAGATGTGTTCGCATCATGTAATAGCCGATGTTTGTTACAACTATAAATGATAACACAACCATCTAATAGCCAATAAAATAATTCGTCATGATAGGTGGGCTGAATACTTCAAAGATCAATTTTCCTGGACACCTACCTAAATTCCAATCGCCGGAAGTATGCATATATCAACAGCGTTGAAGGTTAATCTCGAATAAACAGAAGAATTAGAAATGGAGAATTGAACATAATCTAGTACACATAGCAAAGCTGCAAGTTAGGATGATCTGCTTCCGAAATTTTCCCAGGATTTTTACAATTTAATTCGTAATATATTGAATGAGACCGTGCCAGTTGCTTGTACAGAGTAGCTCATCATTGCAAACTTCGAACAGAGTAATCGGATTTCAAATGATAATCATTGTGGTATAATCATAGATCCAGTAGTATTTAGGTTACATACATCGATTATCTTACACCTTTTCAGTGCTTCGTGTAAATCACTTACAAGTCGGCCAACAACAAGGACGTGGGTTTTGGATAATATTTTTACTTCAACAGCGAGATGTATAACGCCATCCAACAATAATCATCTTTCAATACTTCAATGGTGCATTTGACACAGTGGATCGCAATGTTTTATCCGATATTATGTCGAAAAGTAGTATTCCAACATTTAAAAACATATTATACGCACACTATACACAAACACTTATGGCCGCGTATTACCGGGCAACATAACTACTAGCATTGGTGTCCATTGGAATTGTCTACATTACTAATTTCGGTTTATTTTTATATAGATGAAATTATGAGCCCCAATCTCCATACGTTCAGGATGCAGGCGTCCAAGTTCTCTCCAGCACTGGATTAGTCGATCTTCACCGTGTAGAAGATATTCCATTATTCGATACTCAAGACTTTCTAAATCACATGGCATAGCTTACCAGTTGTTTTTCCGTCTTAAGTTACCAAATTCGCACTCGCCATATGAAGTTACTTCTACAGGATTACTGATCACTACTGCAACTCTATACATTCAAGGTGAGGATATAGCCGTAGTTGGCAAGGATATCTTATAGCTGTATTAATAACTTAGGCAAAATGAATAGCAGGGTCAATGAGAGAATCACGAAAGCCAGAGTAGCTTTCTACAACTTTTTCAATTTAAGGAAAAGCACGAGTATCGTACGTACAATGCATCAGTACTAAACGTGGTCATTTAGAATCAAAGACTTAAGATGTTTAAAGGAATTAGATCATTATTGTTTGCGAAGCAAAGCCAAAATTGGTTTACAACAACGAATGAGCTACATTACAATTCGTCGATCTATATTTGGATTACTAACGAGCGCTTTTCGTTAGACAAACACGTGCAATGTATGCCTTCAAATAGATTGCCAAATAGTGTTATTTTCTTAGCCAGCGACAGATTAGAACTAGAAACAAGATGGACATATTCGGACAATGCAGAATCAGTTGAAGCCAACTACAAGCCAATTGTGTAGTATACGATCATTTCGTCTACCAGGATTAAGTCACATACGCAGCATAGCTATAGGTTGTAAACCCTGCGTTATATGAAATCGTACCGAAATTAGTTGTGGTGTTGTTGCAGACTTACAAAATAATCATATTAACTTTCTTTTCTTAGTAGAGCATAGTTAACTCTTAGACAATTGTTTATTCGGAAGTGATACAGAGAAAACCACAAGGAAGTTGCAATGCTGATGTCGCTAAGCCGTAAAGCTGACTTGGTCATAATGCTCTGTGCAGAGGCCTATGTTCCATTATTTCTTCGTATTACCTAGGTAAGCATACTTAATTGAATTAAATCCTCGATATCACATATAATTCTTCAATTAATCATTTTGTTCGGTTTAAATGAGTCTTTATAGCTTTTATTCATGAAAATCTGCTGGAAGTGCACCGCATGTGTCTTAGTGTTTTCTGCTTCGACACGAAAGAGATAGCGTCGTCAGTCTCCACGTCTTTCTGGTGCCTAGAGCACGTGAATTTGATCACGGTATTTTACTTGTACTGCCGGAACACAGAGGCCAAACAGGTGTTAACCGTCTGAAAGAAAATCCTAAATAAGAAACATTTAATGTATCCTCCATTAATTACGCGACGATATGGCTTAATCCCCAGAAACCATAAAGACCCTTCCACTTTGGTGATCCTAATTCACTCCCAAAAGTGGCTTAATTTCGCTTATTCACTTTCCAAAACATAGTAGATAATGCGGCCCTTTTTATATTGCACGATGGACGATGCAACATGAAACCTATTTTGATTAATCAATTACAGATATCGGTGGACTGTTATAGAGGCAATGGATAGTTTGCATTCAATTATCGTTCTCTTGCATGGCCTCCCACCCAAGACCGACAAACAGCATCTGATCAGTGTTTATTATTTTAAAGGCGCCAATTACAAGATTTATTAGCAGCTCAAACTTGTCATTTACGACTGGCACTATTACTTTCATTCTGTTTAAGAGCATTTAACACTGCATTAATTGCGCAGTAACATCGATCTCGAGGCTTCAATGAGTGAGAACAGTTAGAAATTGTTAATACTGATGATGCTCAAATTATTTCCGATAATACGACCAGCTACGGCCCACTGATCGATGGACTGTAAACTTATACAGATACGGACAATTTTTTTGACCACTTCAATAAGAATTTCGTTGCCACTTAGTCGATATTTATTGCAAAATATCAACATAATAGCAGATATTTGGTCTTACGTTTTCGTGCCTGGACATTAATGTTATTAAAACTAAGTGAATCAAAAGAAAGGATTTATGCTTACACGAAAACTTTGCTTGAATAGCTTTAAAATGCATTCGCGTATATATATATATATATATATATATATATATATATATATATATATATATATATATATATATATATATATATATTAATTGAAATGTTATTTGTTTCCCATTGAAACTGTGAATTTCACAACCAACCTTGTTACGTCTCAATGTCATATGATAATGGAATTTTTAATAATGGAAATTTTAAATTCAGTTTTCAAACAAACATCTATGATACAAAGATTTAATGTAATGAAAATGTAAAAAGGAAGTATGTATTAGGTGTTGCGAACCTAGTAAAAAATTAGTTCAGTTGTGACCAGAATGATAAACCAAAGACAGCATGAACTGAAAGTATAATCTCATGCACATTCGTTTCGTGCTTACTTGCGACTCATCAGTAGGAGCCGGTATTGGATGAAATATATAGTGGTTAAAGGGCGTAATACCAGCTCCTACTGATGAGTCACCCGTAAGCACGAAACGAATGTGCATGAGATTATACTTTCCGTTCATGCTGTCTTTGGTTTATCCTTCTGGTCACAACAGAACTAATTTGTTATTAGGTGTTCACAACACCTAATACATACTTGTATATATATTAGTTCTCCGCAACAAACAGTATTTAAATGTAAATAGTATACAGCTCAAGTCTGGTACGAAAATACAGATCTATGCAATGTACAACCAGGGCTGTATAATAACATAACAGTTAAAAAAGCTGAACAAATTAGCAAGGAATTCGTGTGGGACAATAATGACTACAATATATTATATGTCGTCATCATCATCATCATCATCATCATCATCATCATCATCATCATCATCATCTTTGTTCTAAGGGGCCATTAGCTGGCATACACTGGGAGAAAAAAGTACGACAGTAATAAATCAGCGTTTAATAATTGATTTTCACGACCACATAATATGGAGAAAAGTATTGCAATAACAAAATATTTATCTACTTGATGAGTTAATTGAGTGACATCCTAATATAAATTATACGGTTTAACATGAAGCTAATATTTAAATATTTTGCTAATACGAAGCAAATGCTTAAATCTGCTATTATGTGAGGATCTTCGTGTGTGTGAGTAGAGGCTCGACGATGATATGGGAAATGGCATATTGAAACGTTGCCAGTCAACGAATATTAGATCGTACCTCATTTCCAGTGGTTAATATGAACGATGTTGAAGCCTTAGGAAGAAAGGGACGAATCTGCACCCAGCCAAAACGAATCCACAGGCATTGCGTGCTTGGAAAGTGGGATCAATCGGTTAATTGCGACATTGATAGTTCAAAGCAACAACCCTCGAACTCAAATCGCAGAGTCAAGAAGTATTTTAATAATTCGACTATAGAGAGAAAGAAAAATACGATGCATTTACCATAATTAATGTGCTGCAAGAAAATTTACATCCTATCTGGGTTGTTAATCAAATATCGCGAATCATAAAATTTCTGATACCAAGCGTTAATGATCAGATTGCCATGTATCCTCATAAATTTAACGCTAAAGAGATTCGTGTTTTTGACACGTTATATCTGGAGCACAAAAGGAGAAAATTTTTCTTCGTTGCTGGAAAAGTTTGAAATAGATTTAAAACGAATAAAAATTTTAGGCCTCTTCTAGAAAGTCAGCATGCGCCTATAGGGCACAAATTCAATATAATTATGAAGACGAAAAAGCCTAAACCATTTTAGACTCCCGCGACCATTATACAAAACGAATGACGTTGGGCTTCTTCATCGGAAAGATATTGTAAGAAAACTAAAATCACCGTGAGGATTTGGCATGTAGCATAACTTTTTATTGTTAGTTGAACACAGAACAAAATCGTAGAGTTCTATAAATTTTGACAACCTTGAAAGTGGTTTCAGAGAAGAACACCTGTTGTTATAAAAACGCAGATAATCTGCAGCTCCAGTAGTCTATGATAGCCGCCTTCCAGTTTATAGTATGTTCGATGTGGGCCAGATCCTTTTATCAGGACAATGAGCGAAGGCATTCCCTGGTGCCTCAAACCCGGATGCCTGAACCAATGGTGCTCATCAGTTTTCCATGAAGAGAAGGAAAACTTTGTATCTAAATACTCCACTGTCAAATCGACATGAAAGGGTGATTCCAAATCTATTAGAAACTTGTCAACAAGCTGCAGTTAGGCTAATACGGCTGCAAATCTCGGCTAAGTTCACTTCATGAAGTATCATTTGCAACTACAGGTAGACGACTCGCAGTAAGGCACTGTACAGCAAGATAATAGGTCTTTTATC
Organism: Eudiplozoon nipponicum; assembly: GCA_029291075.1. NCBI lineage: Eukaryota > Metazoa > Platyhelminthes > Monogenea > Mazocraeidea > Diplozoidae > Eudiplozoon > Eudiplozoon nipponicum. Next base: position 20,800 of record JAQBSW010003950.1, on the reverse strand, counting down.
AGAATTGGTAATAAATACCGTATAAGACGTATTTAGCTTAAATGCGTAACTTACTGGAACTTTTTAAGCACAGCTAAAAGCTTTCGGGAGCTGATCTTTTTCAAGAAATACAAGTTTCTTATTTTATGAGCTATTAATTCTATGGCGTCTTCGATATATGAAGCGCCTATGAGCTTTTCAGTGTTCAGGTAAAAAAGCTAGTATGGATTCTTTAAAAATAAAGTTTCTAATGCCTATGAGCAACATGAACAAATTACACGTAACATTTGAAGCATGTGTTGTTAAATAGAGCAATCTGGGGCAGAGCTATCCTCAGCGACCATAAATTCGGTTTATGACACTGCTAAACTCAATCGTGTTAAAACAAGCTTATACGAGTTATATTTAAACACTAATTGATTGCGCGGGCGCTGGTAACAATTCTATAAATAATGTTTGCGAGTTTGAATTAAACACCGATACCATTGTATTTAACCAGTCGTCGAACAGCATAACAAATGCGTTGCGGCTGGCGAGTTATATTTGTTGGTAGGAAATATTACCTAGGTTTTTACAATTTTAAGAACGTATAGTGATTTCAAGTGCTAAGAATAATAGAAAAACATCATATTACACAAGACTAACTTTGAAGTATCATTAATATGTTTCTGCTTCAGATTGTTGACTAGCTTGGAAAGAGCATCAGCGTACTCCTGTTCAACAACGGCTCGCCGTTTATAGAACTCCTGTAGTTCATTTAGCACGGTTTGATCAATTTCCAACTTGGTGTCGAGGCATTTCGACTGTTCGGTGAACTGCATACGCAAATCTGCAAGGTTAATAGAGAAAAGGAATATTCTACATAGTTATGTACTCGAATAAAGTAGTCACAAAGGCAGTAATGCACAAAAAGTGAAGCAAAAAGCCAAAACGTAAATCAATAACTGGATAGTCATCAGGATATTTTATTAATTTAAATTCAAGTTGCGATGGTGATATAAAAGTTTTTTCCATTATGTACATACATTTGTGAGTAAAAAACTAAACATTGTATAATGTAGAAAAGATAATTCAGCCAGTAGACCAGTTTTGTCCTATTCACGAATTTGCCTGTATTTTCCGCGAGCATTGCCTAAACTTTGGCACATCTGACTCGGAGTGTTTCTCCAACTAAAAATTTTGCGACGTGCGGCAGGATAGTTTAATGTTGGGAAAAAGATTCCAAAGCAGACGTGCCCAGGTTCGAGGCCTATTCGCTGCAAATTCTGGACAGAACGTGAAGAGTACACAATAAGAACGAAACCGGTCTACTGGATGAATTTTCTTTTCTACATTATACAATGCTTAATTTATGCTACCAAATATATGTGCAAAATGGCAAAGGCGTTTATATCAAGAACGCAACCTTGAATACAACCAATGTCCGTCAAGATAAGCAAAAGAAAAATATATTGCACGTTCAACTCAAATGTGCAGAAATCAAATGACTTAGCCCTACCAGACTATAACGTTTTGATGTCAATGCCAATTTAAACATACTGCAAGAGAGCTGTCATCTCATAAGTACTAATGGATACGAAATATTAGGGCAAATGCTATAAAATAACGTTACAAAGGAACTTTCCTTAACATCTTAGCGATATAAATGTTTCAGAAGTACGGAATGTTCGCCAAGACAAAAATACCCAGTTGACGCTGTTAGATAAGTAAGGTTGATGATGTTGGTTTACGGAGCGGTAACAAAGACTATACAAGAAACAAATCCAATGATGATATAGTGACTCAACACCTAAAAATGTAAAAATATGCTAATAATAAGGCAAGTCTCTCATATTCCTTTATTTAAAGTTGCTCACTAGGATTGGACGACCTAGTGTTCTTTTACAGTCCACGTATAACCTTGAACAAAAAGAATTACAATGTTCGCTTCTTATGGTTATATGGCAGTGAAAAATTAATCATTCGGCTTTTGTATGGCTGATGATGATTTAAAGTTTGCTCAAAATGCAAATTAGAAATAAATGAGATGGTTCTGGCAGGCACATAAGCGTAAGTTTAGCTTGAGTTTAACATAAAAACTAACCAAAAAGCTAGATAAGTGAAAATTTAAAAAAAATATATTACAGATAAAAGTAAAATAAAACATTGGTTGCGCTCTCAATTGCGAGTGAATAAATTCAATGTCCTCTTTAGAGATAAGGCACAAGTATAAGTATAATCCTCATAATAAAATGTTACTCCTAAAAAGAGAATTAACAACTAATGATGCGATATGGCTAAAATCAGATAAACATGAAGCGACGATTTTAATGAACTGGCCAATCTACAAAGAAAGAAATGTATGAGCAAAGAGTTTTGACACTGACTCGAAAAATGTAAAGCAGAAGAAACCGAAAGCGGACATTAGAATTTTGGTAACACCAGACTCTAAATTGAGCAGGAAATTCATCATCATCATCATGTCCAGCCAGCTGATGATGATTTAAAGTTTGCTCAAAATGCAAATTAGAAATAAATGAGATGGTTCTGGCAGGCACATAAGCGTAAGTTTAGCTTGAGTTTAACATAAAAACTTACCAAAAAGCTAGATAAGTGAAAATTTAAAAAAAAAAATATTACAGATAAAAGTAAAATAAAACATTGGTTGCGCTCTCAATTGCGAGTGAATAAATTCAATGTCCTCTTTAAAGATAAGGCACAAGTATAAGTATAATCCCCATAAAATGTGACTCATAAAAAAAGAATTAACAACTAATGATGCGATATGGCTAAAATCAGATAAACGTGAAGCGACGATTTTAATGAACTGGCCAATCTACGAAGAAAGAAATGTATGAGCAAAGAGTTTTGACACTGACTCGAAAAATGTAAAGCAGAAGAAACCGAAAGCGGACATTAGAATTTTGGTAACACCAGACTCTAAATTGAGCAGGAAATTCATCATCATCATCATCATGTCCAGCCATACAAAAATCAAGAGTGTGTATAGACAAATTATTAGAGATTTACGAGAGAGAGGGAGAGAAGGAATACCTTGCTACTATGTGTAAATTTATCAGGATAACTCACAGAAATGAGGCAAAATAAACCTCTCCACAATACAATTATGGCATTCGGGCAAGGCGACATCAGCAATACAGCTTCCTTGATGAAAAATTGAATGCATTTGCACACTTTGATGCTTCAGTGAAAAACAGTACTGTATCATCTGCATTAGTTAAACGAACATTGGCTGCGCAGGCAGTGATAATAATTACTTAAATGAAGGTTGCGATCTTGATATACAAACATGGCCCATAATGAACATAAATTTGCCAGCATGAAGTAAGTGTTGCATATAGTGGAAAAAAGGCAATTCATCCAGTAGAGCGGTTTCATCCTTCTTGAGAACTTATCACGTACTGTCGGGAATTTGCCGCGGACAGGGATCGAACTTGGGCAAGTCTGCTTCGGCACATGTTAACGAGCTTCATAATATGAAGATTTTTCAATTAAGCTTAAGTGCTGCTCCGATAATGCTTTAAATCAAGTTTACGAGTTTGAAGTAAACACCAAGAAGTGCTTTGATATTCGAAGATAGAATATGCGTAGTTAATAAATAATGTCAAATTTAAAAGTAATTGCAAAAAATACCCTGTCTTGTTCAAATGTGATTTTATTTACAAAATGTAAACTTATGAGCATTGTCAGATAATTAATCTTTTTGGCATCAACATTTGTTTCATTTTCCAGTCTACGCGTAATTCTCAGCGGTTTAAGGAAAACTCATTAAATGTGCAGCGAACTATAGTGAATGAAAATAATAAAGTTAGATAATCAATTTCATTACGTATGAAACAATTATTACAAAAACTGATAAGCCGCAGTTTTGAAGATAGTGATAATATTGAGTAACAACCTCCGTTGGTGCTCGATGTCACTCATCTTCTAAACGAGCTAGATTGTATGGTTTTTTTCGGTTAAGTCATATGCTGCTTCGATACTCGAAGATCGGTTTCGAAGTAAACAAATAATGTTAATTTTTAGATGTCATTTTATGAATACTGCTATTATTACTTTATAAAAATGCAAAAAATACTATTGTTCATATTTCTTCGAATTTACGTAAATAAAAAAAGATTATCTAGTTATCAGATCACTGATCGTTAAATCATGTTTGGGAGCCTGAAAGAAACACAAATCCAATTATATTTTGATCCATTCCAACAATATAGTAAAACAAATAAACAATAAATAATTGCGCGGGTGGTGGTAACAATTCATTAAATCAAGTTTGCGAACTTGAAGTAACAACTAAAGCCGTTGTATTTAATAAGTTGTCGAACAACGTAACAAAACTACCGCGAGTCGCACGCACTGACATGTTTCGACATTCTTTGATCATAATCAGAGTACGACAGTAAACTGCATAGGTATTGAAAGCAAAATTAGGTATGCGGCTATAACATCTAGTATTCTCGTATACATTGTACTTAACAGGAAATGTCAGCTGCACAATTTTTAGGCAGTCTCACGAACATTAACTGTTTGCAGCTTTCGCCACACACAGATATATAGGCAATACAATTAAACAATAATTGATTGCGCGACCGGCGGTATTTTTTATGTTGTTTGAAGACTGGCTAAATACAACGGGATTGGTGTTTGCTTCAAGCTCGAAAACCTTATTTAATGGAGTACTATTGTTTCATTGTATTGCCTATATACATATAAGGGCTGTGCAATCATTCCCTAACTAACCATATATATATATATATATATGGTTAGTCAGGTGAATGGTAGCATGAACCTTGTCGGGTCTAAAAGGAACACAGCCATAAAAAAGCCAAAAGTAACTATTGTCTTAAAGCCATATAACCATAAGACACGGTAAAAATAAATATATACAAATAAGGATAAACATAATAATTTAGGCACAAATTATCAGAAAGATTTGAAAGGGAGAAAGTTCCTAGTGACTTTACGCATACTTATGAAGATAAAACACAAAAGTGAGGCAAACTGCACATCTACACAACAATATTATGGTTTATATAAATGTATATGTTGTGTATTAGGTGTTGCGCATCTAGAAACAAATGGAGCAGAAGGATAAAGTGGTAAATTCCGTTTGTTGTAGAGAGATAATATATATACAATTGTGTATTAGTTGTTGCGCACCTAGTAACACATTAGCTCAAAAAGGATTAAAGGATAAACCAAAGGTAGCATGAACGGAAAGTATTATCACATGTGCACATTCGTTTTGTGCTTACTGGCGACTCATCATCATCACCATCATGCCCAGCCGTACAAAATCCAAAAATGACTAACGTTTCACTGCCATATAACCATAGTTAGATTTACGATAGAGAGAATGTGTACCTAGTTACTATTAGTATATTTATCAAGATAACTCACAGAAGTGAGGCAAACTAATCCTCTACAAAACAACATTATGGCCAAGTCAGCATTAGGACAAGTTAACATCAGCAATACAGCTTCCTTGCGGCTTTCATTGTATAACCTCTTAAACAAACCAAACCTCGCAACCAACTTTGCCCTACTAAGAAAATAAGGTAACAAAGATAATTCTACTAGACATCTGCAACAAAATTGCCACTGTGCTCGATTCGATGCCATATCAGGAAGATTTATAACCAAGATCTATGGTGTGCACGTGGACATCATCTTGGTAGACAAGTAGGTCCGTCGTAAAGTCCATCCCCTCCTCAACGTGGTACGACGGTGTCAACCATGTCTCGATGGTCGATCGTAAATGGGCTAACGGAGCTATGGCGGTGGTGTCACCAGGGCGTGGTGGATTTCCGACCGGCAATCGGATCTCCTATAAAATACCATGAGCCCGACGACGGCACCATGACTCGGCGTGTGTTCCCCGCCACAAAAGGGTTCAACAGCCACAGGATTACATGGACTCCTGGACAGTACCCCGTACTTCCGAATGGCGAATGAGCTCTCAACAGCCACCGGCAACCATGCAACTTACTGCTGCCTTGCAGACTGCGCTTGGATGTGCAAAGGCTAGAGGTGCGTCCTCGATCAAAAAGCCGAGTGGTGAGGGGACACCACTTGTACCAAATTCCCAAGAAACTCCATGAAATGTCACATGGAGCCGGCTTATCCTCCAAAAGGAGTCAGCCGCAGTAAAGTAAAGTAAAAAGTAGACAAGTAGGTCCTATACCACCCAATTTGGAAAAGTGACTTCAACTGTTTCTGCAATGTCAAAATTTTGCCACCTTGTTTCTTACGTCAGTCTGGCGCTGGATGAGAGAACAGAGCTCTACAGGGCAATGGAATTGAGGGCATTCACAAAACGAGAACGAACCAACAAAGTTGGTTGAGCCATATTTGTTTTTCTAACGAAGAGCACTCATTAGCAGATACAAAAATACGTCTACAGATGTCAACGTTGGTAATTCGTTTTGGGTATGAATATACATGATGATGATGATAATGAGTCGCAGAGTTGGAGTGAGTGGTGGGTGATCCTGTAAAAGAATCTTACATTTAGAGGGTGGATTTCATAGCGAGAGACGGAACGTCCGGTAATCTATTCAAGGTGGCCTGAGCAGCATCTAGATTGTCGAATTATATAACGATATCGTTTGTATAGTCAAGATCGACTAGTTTACCGCCCGGGAGAACTTCAACAACTGCATCCTGAATGTGTGGAAGAGTTTTGTTCATAACAGCATCGATTACAAAATTAAACAAAAAGAGCGAAAGTGGACAGCCTTGACGAACACCACTGCTGGTTGTAAATTTGTGCGTTTATTCGTTGTAGTCCTAAACGCGACCAGAAGTATCTGTGAAGAGAGCGCGTGTAATAATAACAAATATTTTGGACACATCACTTTTCAACAAAATATGGAATAAAAAATTGCGATCCACCGAGTCAAATGCACCTTTTAAGTCTAGAAAGACAGCTAATTTGAGACGGTGATAAAAATTTCGCTGTTCACGAACTTTCCTTAACGTAAAAATATAATTTATACAACCTCGTCTTGAACGGAATCCGGTCTGTGCTTCACTAGTGTGTGTTCCACGTGAAGCGCAAAGACCACGTAGGATATTCAAAGCAGATAACCTAGACACGACTGGAATCAAGCTTATACAACGATGGTTATCGAACGAATTACGATTGCCTTTTTTGAAGATGGGAATGGTGTTCGACTCATTCCAATCAAGTGGCACGGTCTCCCAATTCCTTATAGTACGAAAACGTTTTTTTAACGCTCCTGAAATTATATCACCACCATCCTTAAACAATCCTCGAACCAAATCATCGGGGCATGCGGCTTTGCGGCGTTTAAGAGATAGGATTGCATCGCGTAATTGTAACTCGGATGGTTCTTCGGAACTAATATTCCACACTGTTGATGCAGACATGCTTTCGGGAATCGGAACTGACGCGGGTGGCCAAGAAAATTGATATCTAAAGAGTTCAGGCCACCTGTCAAGACAACGTTTTAATCGGTTATTAAACGGTTTTTGCTATCATTTATAGTTTCGGTAACTATTAATTTTCTCGAACCTGTTGCACGAATAAGTTTTAATAACAGCGAGTATTCCCTGACGCGGACGCTTCTTCCATTTATTTAGCCTTTCTGTCAAAAAGGATTCGAGATCGACATTTAGAGCTTGCTTGAGTTGGCGTCTTATATTACGATGAGTAATATTATGAGCCGAGCAAGGTGAAATTTGGCGTCTTGTTTCGAGTATCCCCATAGATTTACAGACAGCCAACGATTATTTCTACGAGGGCCTTTAATGTCATATACAATAGCACCTACATTGCGCATGTCGGAACTTATATTGGGCCATAGGAAATTAGGATTGTCGCCATAAAAATCAGTTAGCTTTAACATTAGTAAATCTTCATATTTTGACGGCAGGACGGTTGTTGAAGTTTGCTTATATCTCTTTTGAGTTTTTTCTTAATAATTTTCCACGAAAATTTTAGTGCAAACCTACAACGGATAAGTGCATGGTCCGAGTCGACATGTGTTTCAAAAAGAACGACAATCCTGGATGCATTCATTGTTCCAGTAGTTTTCTTTTACCGAAATATTTCGGCTTAACTTATCGATAGTCTTTATCAGTCGCAATATATCTCGCAAGTTTAAAAAATGAAACTAATGAAGCAAGCCAAACATTTCAGTAAAAGAAAACTACTGGAACAATGAAAGCTGCGTTAGTCAAAACGCAGATCAGGTAATTTCAATTAATCCAGGTTCGCAAAAACAAACTTCATTCAATCCTGGATGCAACCACGCCATTTAAAACTAATTGCTACATGATCTATTTTAGACCACCTTTGTCCGGTAGCTGGAGGACGCCATGTGATGCAACGTCCAACACTACGTTTAAACTTTATACAGCTTAAATATAATCTATGTTACGCGCGGCTATCCAAAAGCCGTACGCCATTATCGTTGCGCGTCGAGCTTAAAGTGTATCTTCCACCTGCGTAAATAAAGCGCCCAACTTGAGCATTTATTTCACTCATTACCAAGACTATATCTAAACTTCGTGTTTTACTTAGTAAGGATCTTAATTTGGAGTAAAAAGCGTCCTTGCTGTCGTCTGTGCTACAACCGGTAGAAGCATATGCAGATACAACGCAGTCAACGTGGATTACGGTTTTTTGCATTGAATTTAGTAGATTATTTAAACGACAATGTAAAGGGATCCATTCAATTAAGCAAAATTCAGCTCGAGTGCAAAGGACAACACCAACGCCCCATTTACTGTCTTGAAAACACTCCGTTCAACCAGATAGTTAAAGCCATTAACGCATAGATAGAGATGGTGCAACCAGTTCTGTAATGCACGTAGGATCCTGCATTCTCGTTTCATATACGCAAAATACTTCGATTTATAATTTATCCAACGTACGTACCAAAGCTTCTAGTTGTCCAAGTTGTTTTCATGTTAGCACATAAAATGCGCCTATGTTAAAACCTTACCTAGGTTTAATTAATGATAGTCTGCTTAAACCATTTTCGATATTTGGCTCAGTGATATGATCAACATTAACCAAATTTATAGTATCTAAAAGAGCGTTATTGTTAGATTTAGAAGAGGAAATGGAAGGAGAGTAGTCAGAATCGGAGATAGTCGACCGATTTCGCTTATCCACCCTGCAGGACTCAGCAGATTAGGCGAACTTTATCATACTGTGCGAATTCCGATGCATTGCTAGAATAGAATTAACGAGTCATTATGCTCATTTGGCACTACCTGATTCTTCAATTAATTTTCCCGTTAAACTAATATTATATTTATGTCTGTAACATATCGTACCTATATATATATATATATATATATATATATATATATATATATATATATATATATATATATATATATATATATATATAAAGAACAAAACAACGTACTCCATGGAATAACATTTATTAATAAATCTTATTTCTACCAGTATCTACAGCCATTGTTCTGGATTCGTTAGTATATTCGTTCATCCAATCCCACTGTACATTTGTTGTAACCAATCTCCTCTTCGTTATTCTAGCCTTTGTTTTGCGCAATTTAGACCACTACTTTTGTGCAATTTAGACCACTCCTTTTGCGTAACGTCATTTGGTGTGTCATCGCTTTCATTGTAATTGCGTCCGTAATTGATGTATGTGTCGTATTTTGCGAAGCGTTGGCTATTTTTAAAGGCATGTCAGTTATGTCTTTGTTCCAGTCCAATTTAATTTCTTTTTGAATTATTTTCTGCACGTTTAAGCAGGGCTTCAGCTTATTAATTGCAATAGCTTCAAAAGCCAGAAGCATTTTCTCTGTTTTTGCCTTGTAGAGAACTGAAAAATTGTTACTACTAACAGCATGACCTGTGAGTAGTACATGTTCGCAAATTGCTGATTTTTGTTTTGTTAGATTAGTTTTTTTAGTTTTAGTTGATTTATATATATATATATATATATATATATATATATATCGAAAAAACTAAAGTTTGCTCTACAATCTATCAATTATATACATTCTTGATTTACATTTGAATATGAGGGCGGTAACAAATATGGTTCGGTTTTCTATTTCTTATTTTGGATGATTCTTAAGTGTGTCTGTGTGTATGCCTGTCTGCATGTAAAGGTCCTTCTCACTGTATTGCAAAATGATGTCTGAGATCTGGTCATTATTATATTGATGGTTTGAGAATTGTTCGCTGTTGCGTGTACGAGTGCTATTTGTCCGAGTGTAATCTTTCGTTTCACCTTTTTGCGTAAATTTGTGCTCACTTGGTAACAGCGCAAGTTCAGATTACATTGTTGAATGCCAATATAGTTTGTAAATATCTGTAACGGTATGTGCATATGTTTTTTCCTCTTCAGTTTGTTGCCAATCCGTTTGAATATTTGTTGATTCTAGTGGAGGGCCTGTTCGGTCTTGCCTGGATGCTAGTAAATTGTTGTTGAATTTGTTATTCGTGACCAGTCGATGATGAAACTTTGAATATTTACGTAAGGTGCTTGCTGTTTTATATAAAGGGCTTCATAAATAAATATTTTTTCTGATTTTGCTTTATGCTGAAGTGATAAATTGGCAAAATTGACGGTGTCTCGTTTCCAATATATAATCGGAAATAGCTCATTTTCCTGACACTACCAAGCCTTTGTTAATCAATTTCTGCGGTAAATATTGCTGGATTCTGTTTATCAATTGCTTCTTCGTACGCCCGATATATGTGCTGCCGCACATACATGAGAATTTGTAGGCTTTGAATGATTTGGAGAGAATTGACAATTGATTTTTGGCATCCAACCTCATGCTTCTCTGTGCACTAAATGTGATATTAACTTTAACACAGAGAAAATTATCCTTAGTTATTCTATATAGCCGCCGCGCAATTATTGAGGCTGGTACGTCGCCTCTAAATGGTAAGTTTAGGAAAACCTGCTTGACTGTGAAAGTGAGGATGGTTTGCACTCGAAGTTTTTCTTCTGCTAGATAGTCTGCCAACCAAGGCTGATGAGCACTGTCTGCCTAAAGTTTCCTTAAACAGCCGAAACTTGCTCTTTGCGTTTGGCAGGCGTGCTCTCAATCTGTCACTACATATTTAACAATGAAAGTTACTGTCCAGTTAGACCAAACTCGAGGCCTCACGTGAAACTGGATAGATGTCCCTTTTAGACCCGGCAAGATTCATGCTACTATTCCCAGGCTAACTATATATATATATATATATATATATATATATATATATATAGCAATACAATTAAACAATAAATAATTGCGCGAGTGGTGGTAACACTTCTTTAAATAAAGTTTGTGAGGTTGAAGTAAACACCAATCACATTATATTTAACCAGTCGTCGAACAGCATAAAAAACCACCAGTCGCGGAATCAATTATTGTTTAACTGTATTGCCTATATATATATATATATATATATATATATATATATATATATATATATATATATATATATATATATATATAAGGCAAAGGCACAAACAGTTAATGTTCTGTGACTGCATAGAAACTATGCAGCCGACATTTCCAGTAAAGTTCAATGTATGCAAGACTACTAGATGTGAACCGCATATCTAACTTTTTTTTCCGTATCTATTCAATGCGGTTTGATCCTTGCTAGTCAGCATGCGAGGTTGTATAGATAATATTTTTATCTTAAGGCATTTATATCACCGTCCCACATCAGCCGTCTTTCTAGACTTCAAGGGTGCAATTGATTCGGTGGATCGCAATGTTTTATTCCATAACTTGTCGAAAAGCGGTATGCCCACAAAATTTGTAAAATATTATACGCGCTCTCTACACAAATACTTCTGGTCGCGTTAAGGTCTACAACGAATTAACGCATAACTTTGCAACCAGCAGTGGTGTTCATCAAGGTTCTCCACATTTCCCATTTTTGTTTAATTTTGTAATTGATGCTATTATGAACAACACTCTCCCACACATTCAGGATGCTGGAGTAGAAGTTCTTTAGGGCGATGAAGTAGTCGATCTTGACTATGTGGACGATATCGTACTATTATTCGACAATCAGCATGCCCCCCAGACCACCTTAAATAGATTAGCAGGCGTTGTTCCGTCTTTCGGTATGAAATTCGCACCCTCTAAATGTAAGATACTGTTACAAGATCACCCACCACTCACTCCAACGTTGCGACTGCAGAATGAAGATCTTGACATAGTCGACAGGTTTACATATCTTGGGAGCTCTATCAATAACGTAGGCAATATGTCCGACGAGGTGAGAATACGGATCGCGAAAGCTAGAGTAGCTTTCTCAAACCTTCGTCATTTATGGAGAAACGCCAATATTTCACTTTGCCTTAAAGGTCGTGTTTACAATGCATCTGTACGCGCAGTCTAACTATACGCTAGTGAAACTTGGCCTCTTAGAGTTAATGATTTGAGACGCTTACTGGCATTCGATCGTTGCTTGAGAAGTATAGCACATGTTGGTTACCAACAACGAAACATTAGTCACTTGACTTTTGTGTGGCTGGACATGATGAGTCAGCATGCCGGTGTATTCTGATGACGATCATGGAAGGTCGCTGCTTGTTCCAACGTATCCGCGTAACTGGTCCAAAAAAATTAAAAGCTAGTGAAACTATAGATGATAGTAACGTTTTATTAACCGATAATATAAGTCGTCTTGACAGGTGGCCTGAACTCATTAGAGATCAATTTTCTTGTCCACCCGCGTGAGTTCCGATTCCCGAAAGCATGTCTGCATCAACAGTGTGGATTAATAGTCCCGAAGAAACATCCGAGTTAGAAGTACGCGATGCAATCCTATCTCTTAAGCGCCGCAAAGCCGCAGGCTCCGATGATTTACTTCCGGGATTGTTTAAGGATGGTGGCGATATAATTTCAGGAGCGTTGACCTAACTTTTTCATACTATATGGAATAAGGAAACCGTACCACTTGACTGGAATGAGTCAACCATCATTCCCATTTTCAAAAAAGACAATCGTAATTCGTGCGATAAACATCGTGGCATAAGTTTGCCTCCGGTCGTATCAAGGTTATTTGCTTCGATTAACCTACGTCGTCTTAGCGCTAGAAGTGAATCACATAAGAGAATAACAGACCGGATTCTGCGCAGGACGAGGTTGTATAGATATTTTTATGTTAAGGCAAGTTCTCAAAAAGAGACATTTATATCACCGTCCCACAATAGCCGTCCTTCTAGACTTCAAGGGTGCAATTTATTCGGTGGATCGCAATGTTTTATTCCATACCTTGTCGAAAAGTGGTATGCTCACAAAATTTGTAAAATATTATACGCGCTCTCTACACAAATACTTCTGGTCGCATTAAAGTCTACAACGAATTAACGCATAACTTTGCAACCAGCAGTGGTGTTCATCAAGGTTCTCTACATTTCCCATTTTTGTTTAATTTTGTAATTGATGCTATTATGAACAACACTCTCCCACACATTCAGGATGCTGGAGTAGAAGTTCTTTAGGGCGATAAAGTAGTCGATCTTGACTATGCGGACGATATCGTACTATTTTTCGACAGTCAGGATGCTGCCCAGGTCACCTTGAATAGATTAACATATATTCCGTCTTTCGGTATGAAATTCGCACCATCTAAATCTAAGATACTGTTACAGGATCACCCACCACTCACTCCAACGTTTCGACTGCAGAATGAAGATCTAGATATAGTCGACAGGTTTACATATCGTGGGAGCTCTATCAATAACGTAGGCAACATGTCCGACGAGGTGAGAATACGGATCGCGAAAGCTAGAGTAGCTTACTCGAACCTTCGTCATTCATGGAGAAACGCGAAAATTTCTCTATGCCTTAAAGGTCGTGTTTACAATGCATCTGTACGCGTAGTCTTACTATACGCTAGTGAAACTTGGCTTCTTAAAGTTGATGATTTGAAATGCTTACAGGCGTTCGATCATCGTTGTTTGAGAAGTATAGCACATGTTGGTTACCAACAACGAATAACTAACGTTGACATTTGTAGACGTATTTGTGGATCTGACAAAATGTGCTTGTCGTTAGAAGAACAAATAAAGAGCTCCATCAACTTCGTTGGCTCGGTCACGTTTTGCGTATGCCCTCATTTCGATTGCCCAGTAGAGCTCTGTTCTCTCATCCAGCACGAAATCGGCGTAGGAAACAAGGTGGGCAGATTTTGACATGGCAGAAACAATTAAAGTCACTTACATCCAAATTGGGTAGTACAGGACCCACTCGTCTGCCAGAATGGGGTCCTCGTGCGCACCATAGTTCTTCGTTAGAAACCATTCTTGAAACGGCATCAAATCGAGCTCAGTGGCGATCTTGTTGCAGATGTCTAGTAGAATCATCTTGGTAACTTAGGGCAAAGTCAGCTGCGAGGTTTGCTTTGTTTATGACGTGATACAGTGAAATCCTTAAGGAAGCTGTATTGCTGATATCAACTAGCCCGATTGCTAACTTGGTCATAATGGTTTTATGTAGAGGTTTAGTTTGCCTCATTTCTGTAAGTTATCCTGATAAATTTACTCATAGTAGCAAGGTATTCCTTCTCTCTGCCTCTCTTTCGCAAATCTCACTAATAATTTGTCTAAATTCACTTATATCCTTTTTTCACTCCTTATGGTTATATGGCAGTGAAACATTAGTCACTTTTGACTTTTGTGTGGCTGGACATGATGATGATGATGATGATGGAAGGTCGAAACGCGTCAGTGCGTGCGACTGGCTATAGTTTTTTCTATGTTAATATAACATTGGTTGCCCGGGTGGTGATAACAATTATTACAATCAAGGTTGCGATCTTGATATAAGCACCTGACCGATTAATTACTTACATGTCAGTATAAACTATGAATTGTATAGTGTAGAAAAAGCAATTTATTTAGTATACCGGTTTCGTCCTTATTGGGAACTCATCATGTACTGGCCAGAATTTGTCGCGGACAGGGCTCGAACCTGGGCACGTCTGCTTCGAGCTCTGTCCGCGGCAAATTCTGGCCAGTACATGATGAGTTCCTAATAAGGACGAAACTGGTCTACTGGATGAATTGTCTTTTCTACACTATATAATTCTTAGTTTATACTGACATGTGTAAGTAATTAATGGGGCAGTTTTGCTATGTTGTTCGACGACTGGTTAAATGCAATGGGATTGGTGTTCACTTCAAGCTCGCAAACTTGATTTAAAGAATATAGTGACACAACCGTCAGCTTGCGCGTACTTACCAGCTATTTAAGGCAAACTCATTTATTATATATGCGGCCTACTATAGTCCATGTGCAGAAAAATAATAAGGTTAGATAACCAATTTCATTACATATGAAATAATTCATTTAGAATATTTTATGAGCATGACATGACAGATATAAAATATAGTTATAGTTTGACGTGTAAAATGGTATTAAGTTGACGTTAAGTCAATGATGATAATAAATATTATGCCCACATCCCTTAAATTACACCTTATGGGTTCCATTTCTAAAATGAAACATCCTTTGTTGCAAATAAACAATGTCGATGTCGTCGATTTATACAGCCATCTTTGAAATATTTTGAAGCTAATCAGCTAATTCCATCTCACCTAAAGAATCTGGTGATAAATGCAGAATAAATTCATTAGGAAGTAGTGCCTATATGCTTAGCTTTTGATTTCATGGTTATGCGACATTAAAGCATCAGTGTATTGTGCTGGTGTAACGCTGCGTGGTAGGTAGTAAGTATAAGTCCCAATTTCGAAGACTATATGAAGTTAGCTCCACTATTGCTCGTATAAACATTCATGTCGGAGATTATACTGCTCAACTGCCCCGTATTCCTCACCCCAATACACAGTGGGTATATGATATAATACCGGCTCCTATTGATACATCGTGCTCAAAGACATAAAGAGAATCAACCATTTGCCGACTTGTAACACCAACTGAACATCTTATAACCACGTCCGACAAATCTGACTAACGCACAGGTGTTAAAGCCTATAAGCATGTAATATCGAATGTTCCTCAAATAATTATGGTCAGAACATATCGCGCTCAAGGTTTCCATAAAATCATATCAATTGAAGACCTGAAAAACCAAGTAAGCATCACATGTCAATATCTGACATATACGGCTAGCGCCTGTCTTCAGTTCTCGAAATCATTAATATCGAGTGGAACACGATAAACAATGATGAGAAGACGTCGTACTCAAAGTTCCCATATAATCATAACACTACACATTCCTGCATCTCATAGTGTGCATAATGACCTATCGTGGACATAAATGGCCAACACACACGTGTAAATACCCACAAATTAATAAAAGTCAAAGCAAAACAATTACCTATCGTAATAAAACGGCATACTTAATGTTGTAGACACAACGATTTGCAGACTTTCAATGCATAGTCGGCCTCATTTAATTTTGACGGACAAAAATGGATAAAGAACAGGCTTCGAAGCCTATAAATCAACATTTTAAAACATAACTCAAGTATCAATCGTTAGTGGAGTTCGTGCACAAAGATATAGCGAGACACTACGATTTGTAGACATGCAACACATGTTACCATATAAATGGAAAACCTGCCCAAAGCGCATTTTTCCTAGCTGACAATCTACAACATCGGGCGTAACTTACATAAACATGTTTAGAAGACGTCTCGCCCAATTATACCAAGAGACAGTAGGACTTTCAGACCTGCAGCAACCATATCACATCATGTACACATATCGCAAAAACTAGGCTATAATCTACATCTCTAGACATACAAATTTATAATATCGAATAGAACCTAAGCATCAATGGTCAGAATATGTCACCTCACAAATATGGGGAGATAATGGTTTACAGATCTGCAAAAACTAATGCATGCCCCATCATCATGTAGAGCCACACAAAAGCCAAAAGCGACTAATGTTTCACTGCCATATAACCATAAGTGTTACATGATTATAAGTGAACTGTAAAAGAACACTCGGTCGCCCATTCCTAGTGAAGATGGTTTGTATTCGGAGTTTTCCTTCTCTTTGATAGTCTGTCAAACAAAGCTGATGAACAGTAGCTGCCCAGATGCTTGTGACAAAAGTTGGCTTTAGCAGCCGAAACTTGCTTTTCGCGTTTGGTACGCTTGCTCTTATTCCGTCAAACACATTTAACAATAAAAGTTACTGCGCAATTAGACCAAACTCGAGGCTTCACATGAAACAGAATGGTGGCTGTGTACCTTTAGATCCAGCAAGATTAATTCTACCATTTCCGGACTGGCTAGCTCCTTCCGACAAAAATATGCAGATATTATAAAGTCAATGCTAAATGGTCTTGAAGGCGAAAATACAAATTTCATTTTGTCCAAAATAAGTTCCAATATGCATAATGCAAGTACTACTAAATGTGGCATTGCAGGGCCCCGTAGAAATAATCATTGGCTCTCTGTGAAATCTATGGAGATACTTGAAACAAGTCGCCAAATTCCACTTGGATCAGACAATAATAATAGTCGTCACAATAGAAGACACCAACTTAAGCGCAGTAACAGAGGCAAACGACAAATGATAATAATTTTTACATCAGACTAGCTGGTTATCTCTAAATACACCATAATTATAAGGTGAACTTAAGAAATATTATTAATATGTTTTGAATTTTAATGGAACATTTCACACGCAATGTATACTGAAGGTAATTTAAACCATAACATTACACTATCACTTGATGCCTTTTATCTTTCCGATACAATAAAGTTAAGTACACCCCATAATTTATGTATGCTCTGTAGTGTAATGCAGTTTTCATAAAGTAAATAAATTAAACTTCGTTTCCAAGTCTAATTTATAAACAAGATAGTAGTTTTGTGGCACGGTGTGCATAAAATGCCAAACCTTGATTTATGTCATACTAGTCAAGAATTAGTTTTTGATATCCATTTCTACCTTGATATATACATTGACCTTTAACTACATTCCTCTTATCGATACATTTATATCATAAAAATCGTCTTAATGGGTAGTTTAATGCGGCTATATGCCTTTCACAATTCTCCCGTTCCTAAAATACAGTTAAAAAACCATTTTCACTGTATGGCATACAACCTAATAGTCTGGTCTGCTTTTCCGTATCGGAAAATAATCTACCAGTATTATTTTTAATCATTTTGAACAAAACTAACGGGAAATTCAGTTCAGTGTAGAATAAAAAGTTATTTAACAAAGCTTCCCCTTTTGCCATTCACATTTATCCACTGGCCATTATTTAATAAAATAAAGCATATATTATTCTTAAAGTCGTTACATGAAGTGCTTTAAAAGATTAAATAAAATTAGGCATTTACTCCAATCAATTCCTCCAACATATTTTGACGATGAGATTGACCGTCTAGCTGTGCTTCCTCGTTTCAAGGATCCACCAAGATGTGGACCTAGACCACATGAATAATCCATTTCATTTGGTTTAACCTTGTCGCAGCAGCTGCAGAAATATTACAATAAGTCTTATGACATTTGAACAAAGACTTATTTACATTAAGCTTGATGCACGAGTAATTAGAGTCAAGATGGCATTATTTACAATATCACAGAAGATGTACATAAATTTGTATCGATCAGGTTATCCGTCAGGTCACAAAATAGAAATATAATTTTAAGAGTAAAAAATCGAAATAATAAAGAATGAGGAATACATATATCGCGCCAACGTACAAAATTTTTAAAACCTAATGTAACACTCACGTGTTATTGTAAAAGGAAATAAATCGTTACACAAAAGCTCAACTGTCTTCCTAGATACTCTGTTAAATATATTTGCTAAATATGTGTTTCAGTTAATAGATTAGTTTGTGGGTCTAAAAAGGACAATAATCTATGTTTTTAATTAATTTATTTTGTAAATGCCCCGGCTTCAAGTAAATGCCGTACGACGTTACAAACTCGGTTAAGGTGCTCTGAATAGAGATTAGTTACTTATATGGGGCCCTTAAGATGGCCGGGTAATACGTTCGCTTAAGAGTCTTCAGAGTTGAAGATGTCCTGTAGAGGGATGTTGAATCCTCCGCCTTATATAAAATGACCTTGAATGATAAATTTAAACCACCATAGCTGATTGTAACAACTTTATTTAAAAAGAATTTTTTCTTTTTATTTTCCAGAACATTCTTTGTTTAAAGACTTGATTTTTAAAATTGTGCGCTATTTTCAGTTTTTGAGTATCGTGCTTCCGAGCTGGTTGTAGATTTTCGTTTGCTGCATTTTTAACATTTCTCTCCATAATAAACGATTACAACATTATACAATAAACATCTTTCAACACTTGCCTTGTGTTCTGATATAATATAACACTGAGGAGGAGCCTTGGAACAGGTAATTTTATTTATTATTGTGGGTCACGTACACATCAAAGCAGATTATTGCTGAAGATATAGCTTTCCAACTTTCACCTTCCAAACGCCTCAAATAAGTGTCAATTTAAGTATCATAATTCTTGATCATGAATGCCGATATTAAATTAGAAGATGTATTTCATTTAGGGCAGGACCTAATGGATTTAAATCTTATTGACACAGATAACAATGTAGGCAAAACAGACTCTACTGTGAATATTAGGACATCTAGCGAACTGGCATCTATGGGGCTTACAAATACCAATAGGTTAGGGGCCTCAACAAAATTTGGCGACCACGCCAGTCCAAGTATATTTAGTCTACCACAGTATAAGTCAGAGAAACATGCAAGTTGGGTAGGAGATGCCCAAATGATATTTGAGGCTTATTGTATTGTGAACCCTATGGAGAAATTTGTTGCAGCATGGATGGCATTGCCTGAGAATTTCCGAAATGCTTTGGAAAATTTCAGAGACAGAACTGTGAAAGAAAAGCCGTACAACGCATTTGAGTTATTAATGGCAGAAATTCAACAGAGATATCAGCCTGGAAGAACAGCGCAAATGTGCGAATTATTACGCTTAGAAAAAATGGGACGTCAGTTACCGTCCGAATTTTATGAACGCCTTTGCACGAAAGCTTCCAGGTTGAATATATCTAGTGATGTAGTCAACTCCATTTTTACAGCTGAGTTACCAGTTAGGCTCAGAACAACAATGGAAGTGTTTGACACAATGAATATAGATTGGCCGACAAAACTCAGAGGGTTAGACGGCGTGTATAAACAGCAAGAACCACAAGTACATGCTGTAATGGCAGATTCTGTAACGATGCAGCCAGTCAGGGCAGATACCGAAAACCACCTGACCACACAAGAAAGTTTGCGTTTCTTATGTAGGGAAGTTGCTAGCTTGCGTAGTGATGTCGCACAACTTCAGAGTCAGGTCCAGTATATTAGACGCCGAAGGAGTCACTCGCGTCAACGCTTCGAAGGGCCACGCGGATGGGGCAAGGCACAGGGCGAATATGGACGCAGTGCGAAGTGCCAAGATGAAAATTATAATTACCCGCGATTAGGTGGACCCAAATGGAAAGGAAGCACAAAACCGGTTGAGAGAAATCCGTCACCGGGAAAAGGGAAAAACCCCCACTAGTAGGAGCCGTAGGGGGGGTTCCATTGCAAAGGCTCCCAGATATGCCTTTAAAAGGCATACTCAAAGCAAAAGAGGCGACTAGTATAAATAGCACCCAGATAAAAGGCAAAAGAGTCCGATTCTCACTAAGCGGGGATCTTGAAAACATTGCCGGAGTGTCCAGCAACAAGTTCATTATTAAGGATGAATTATCTGGATTAGAATTTCTCATAGACACGGGTGCGGAGGTAAGCATAGTTAGGTCAGACGTGGTGGAAGCAGATTGCCCCACATTTGATTATCAACTATGGGCCGCGAATGGTAGTCCAATTGAAGTAA